>JAOPJI010061188.1:0-12145 GCA_027122695.1 Merluccius productus
CCTTTTCCATCCTCTAACTCTGTTCCCTCTTCTTCTTTCTTACATGTTTTGCTTGTTTGTTTGTTTGTTCCAGGCAAAATTAACACACAGTCGGGATTACGCGTTGGGGGGGGGGGCACGACAACACAAGCATGACACACTCAGTAGACACACACATATGCGCACACACGCACACACACACACACACCACGCACACCCCCGCACGCTTAAACTTAAACACTCACACACTAACACACACACAAAATGTGTGACCAATGTAACACTGAGGCAAGAATAAAAGGGTGTGAGAGAGGTGAGATGAGGGAGAGGGGTGTGAGGGATACATTGGGAGGGTGGAGGGTGGGGGGTGGTGGTAGGGGTGGGGGTCAGCAGGACAAAATTATGGCATCCTACTTACGGGGAGACCTAGGGGTCCTCGGTCCCCTTTGTGTCCCGGTTCCCCGCGTGCACCCTTTGCACCGTGCAGCCCACCGTCTCCCTGCAAGGAGTGTGTGTGTGTGTTGTTGTTGAGCTCGGCCACCACAACAAGCGCTTGTTGTGGTGGCCTGACCATTGGCGGTTCATCACCAGGTGATAACGGCAGTCTGTCTCGCCAGGCTGGGCTTACGCCTCACTGTGCGGTCACACCAGAAGATTTGTGAGCAGCAAAAGCAGCAGGCAGCCACTCATTTGCAATGAGAGCGGGGCGACGAGTAGCGGCGCGATCATTTTAACTTCATGCAAATTAGCGGCGTCGGCGCTGAAGCGGCAACCAATAGCGGAGCTGGATTGTGTTTTCTCCAGCGGTAGTTTCTAGCGAACATGGAAAAGACACTATTTGTTGAGGTCTGTTAGTCTGCCGGGACGCAAATATAGACGCAAACACAAACGTGATCTTCATTTCTAGAGAGCGAAGAACCAGGTCAAATACGTTGTGTGTGGAAACATACGAGGCAAACGATGGGATTCTGATTCGATTATTAGATTAGAATTTAATCTATTAATCAAATCTAACCATTAGATTCAACTTTGATTCCAATTATGTTGCCATGTTAGAATAGCTTAAAGTCAATTGTTTGGAAATATGATTAGCTTACTACTGTAAATAATGAACATGTGGAAAATAGTTGATTTGATCATGCTTTCTGGCCTGCCGAGAACTCTACAACAAACTTGATATTGAGCAAACTCGAACTTGATGTCTGCAGCGCTGCTTGAGTGGCCACAGGCGCAAATTAAACTTTCGGTGTGACCCTACGGTTAGGGTATGAAAAAACTAAAAGAAAGTTTTGTAATTTCTTGCACTTTGTAAGTGTGTCGGTGTCAGGTCTCTCTTGCAAAAGAGGCGCTCAACCTCAATGAGACAAACCTGAATAATAAAGGTTCAATAAAATGTCATATGTGAACCGAAATGCCACCGCCGGCTACTGTAATGCTGCGTTTACAGGTCGTCATTTCGCAGACTAGTGCAGCGTGTGTGCCGCAGTGTGTGTTCTCATTTATTGACAGCGCGATGAGTTTAGCATTATGGTGACAAGCCACTTGTCTATGCCACATTTTGGCTTGAATTTCCCACAGCATTTTGTTAGCTTAATGTGGCTGTTTTCAAAAGCCTGTTCTGCTATGCGGCATGTGGCGACACCTGCACATGCATGCATGTTTTAGTTTTTATTGGAGTCTGGGAACCACCTCAAGCGATTGCCTAAGTCAGTCGAGACAGACATCACTTACACAAAGCACCTCTGTGCCAATAAAAAAAGGAAAAATATGTATGTTTACCTTTGGTCCGGGGAAGCCGTGGGGACCCTGAAAGCAGAATTAAAATATGGATGTGATATAATGTATATCATGGAATATAAGGTGTAAAGTTGGCTCATCTCAAAGTCAATCCATTTTTCATTTGTTGGTCAATAGTGGCCAATAACTGTAACCTCTTTCTTCTTTATAGTTTCAAGCACTTGCAGCTAAACATGTAGATTTGCCTTTGCAACTGGCTGTCATTGCAGCAGTGTAAAAATGTTTTCAAGACCCATCGTCCTGCTGCATTGTCGCCAATTAAGGAACGCGGCAAAACATTTTTGACCAAAGCCAAAAGTCCCAGAATGACTTCCTACTGCATATTTCTGTGCCTCCAGACTGGCAAAATGTGGCCTCCTATGTGATGAATAAAGTTTTTCCAGTGGAGCGAACATTTGACTTACATCTAAGCCTTGTTAAATGTCATTTGTAAGCATTAAACAAAAGAAAATTAACTGGAAACCAGTTTTAATTTTGCATTAAAACTGGTTGGGGAGGTGGCCTCACAGTGCTCAGCTCCTAGCTTGGTTGGGCGTGCACAACGTGACAACAACATGGAATCCTGTTAGCTTCACCCAGGTTGCATCCCTGAGCAGTGCCACTTATCGCGTATCACACTATATCATCCATGTCCAGTTTTCTCATATGGGTGTGGCAAAACATAAGACAATCAAATCATGACAAGGCTGCGTGTATGCAGACGGTTGGAGGAGGGCCTAAGAATATGGGGTAGCTTGTGGTGAAAGTTCCCCATGCAAAAAGTGATCTCACCATTGGTCCTGGTGGTCCATGGGGCCCCAGTGGCCCTGGGGGGCCAGTAATCTAAAAAAACAAAACAAAAATAAGGATGATGACAACAAATCATGATTTATTACGTTAAAAAAACAAAAAGCAGATTAGACGTTGTTTGGGTTGTGATGTGTGAGAACAAAACCCTTTGGTCGGTGACTGGAAGACGTGACTTAAAGGACACATACCGAGGGACCCTGAGCGCCAGTCAGGCCGGAGTCCCCCTTGTCACCTTTGGCCCCATTGGTGCCCTGAGGGACAAGACATGAACTGTAGGGATCACATGTACTGTACAGTATTTCACTTCATTTGGACACCAAATGAAGTGATTCACACACACATTCTCTAGTCCTATTTCGCTAAACCTGTAGAATGTTGCTTGTGTTTTTTGTTTTGGCTTTCGGTCCACACTGAAAATGTCGAATTACTTGTTTGTTTGACGTCCCCTGACAATATAATGTAATACATGGGAATGCACACAATGTCTTCTTACAGGAAGGCCGGGTAAGCCGGTTGCACCCTTTTCTCCAGAGGACCCGGGCATCCCCATGTCTCCCTTTGAACCCTTGTAGCCCTGGAGGGATAAATGGGGGTGGGAGGTATGTGTTACACACATTACAACAACACACAAATATTACAGTCATTTGAAATATGTCGTTCCAAAGCGTTCCTTCAAATGGTCCATCCCCAATCAATTGGCGTAATAACGATAATTGTGTATAATAGTTTCTATGAAAGCAATGACCGGACCAACTTACTCTTTCACCATCTAGTCCGGGGAGACCAGGCAAACCTTGATCACCCTAGATGCAACATAAATACATACATTATTATTGTTATCAATATTATTATTCCACATCTATAGCGAGCGACACATTTAGGGAGAGATACCAAGTGTGCCACATGTTAATTCAATTGTTACATTTTTGGACAATTCTCTCATCGGTTTAACTCTAAAACAAATGCCTGAGGGATATTGTTGGACCATATTGCACATATATTACCGTGTAAAACAAAAAAAGAGTTTACCTTCAGCCCCTGGGGGCCGAGTGGCCCTGGTGGCCCCGGGGGACCCTACATGAACAAACAAGGGACATTTCATTAGGAGCTTGTTGAACATTGGCCATATAAATACAATATATATGTATATACATGTAAATACACACAGCCACCACACTGACATAAACAAGTTGAAATTCAACTGTGATGCTGTGAGAGACATGTGATTACAGCATGTTAGGAGGAGGAAAACTGTGTGATCCTTTAACTGGGGCCAACTGAAACCGCGCCTGTTGTTGTCTGTGGTTTAGTATACGTTAGCGGTTGGACTGACGACACATCGACGGCGCCACTCATCAGTCATTGCCATGACTGTTTCAAATCCCCACGCCAAAAACAGAGAACGCCGCGTTGTGATAACCAGCGTCGCAGGCAGCAGGGCGTGCTCGGGGCGGCCCCGGGTTGAAACAAAAACGCAGGAATCCGATGTGCTTTGTGTTGGGTTCATGCAAGAACACACACGCACAGCTTGCAGCACGACAACAGATTGAGGCTTTATTTACCGTGACTGTAAAAGTGGTAATCTTCTGTTGTGCCGCGGAAGGGACAAGGTGGAAGAAACACATTGAGGAAGAAAGAGAGGTTAAACATGTGCAGCGGAGACAACGGCAGAGAAAGAAAGTTTGGGCATTCTACTGCGCTGAGAGGAGCTCTCTCCTGCATCTACTAGCGCACGCCATCCCTCGCATGGTCGAGTCAAGGTTTAGTTCATAGGGCCATTATAGTGTTATGAATACGTGTCATTTTCATGGCGTCAGGTTTTATGTGCCGCGTTACAGCCCTAAGGAGGGACAAAGTCACGCGCACAAAAACAGCGAGGTGAAGCGTAAAGAGATATGGAAATGTATAATGGGAATAATTTATATGGAGCATGGGCGTTCTGAGGCTCCTTAATAAATATTCAAACCACACGACGCTCCAACGTTAAACACAGTGAGATCAATGAATGCGTTTAAGAAAATAAACAATTCATTCCACGGTGAGTCTGACCTGCAAAGCCTCCTGGATGTTGCCATTGTAGTCAATGATTTCGGTGTTTCCCTGATCTCCCTTCTGTCCTGGGGGGCCCTGCACAATGGACACACGTTATTAATCTCATTACATCTGTAATAAAACCTAATAAACTTACAAATAATATTACTCTGGGGCCATTATAAAAAAAAAAAAACAGAACTGCGTTCCCCCTTTATTTAAACGTACACACTTCTACTTTATTAAAATATTAATTTTACATTTTTAATATCAATGTCATGTCAATGTCAACATTCCCAAAATAGTCTATTGCAGTAGATTTAACAGATGTTTCAACTGTGTGTGTGTGCATGTCTATTTCTCACCTGTGGGCCAATGGAGCCCAAGAGTCCCTTGTCTCCAGTCTCCCCCTAGTGGACAGAGAGAGGTGCACAGTTCTCCATTCATCTCCATTCATGTATTTACAATATTCACAATTATTACGATAACAAAGCAAGTGTGTACGTAAGGCATCTTTGCTCAGGGATGCCTACAGGTGGGGTGGGGACTTCAGGGATCGAACCCGGTCCCTAGCCACTGAACTAGCCTGCTCGTGCCTTACATCCCATGGCGTTGAATAACATGTGTAGGGCTACACAAGTGATGTGTGGCTCTACACAGTGTAGCGCCACACATCACGTGGTTAGTTATCACACCACACCACACTCTTCTCTCCGTGTTTCGCATCACATTCACGCTGTATAATATGTGAAATTAAATCAAAGGAATTTGTATATACTTCAAAATTTAACTTAGGCATTCGATGGGTTGACGAGTAAATTGTCATTGATAAGCTGTAGTTGGTTTGAAGAAGATGGTTTGAAGAGGCGCTTCTCCTTGCTGAATACCAATAATAATAGCCCTCTACTCCCAAACCCCCTAAATGCTCACGTTCTGCTCAATGCTCCTCTGATTCTGAACAACTGCCACGTCAACAATGGCGTCGGTGATGCTTACCTTGGTGCCCTTGAAACCTGGAACCCCGGCCTCTCCCGGTGACCCCTACAGCGTTCACAGAGAGAGAGAGAGAGAGAGGTCACAGAGCTGAACAGCAGCAGCAACGATAACCACACATCCCTCTGGACCTTTATTGACCTACCGCCAGATGGATCTGCTCCGCCCGTTAAGAGGTTATGATGATAAACAGTCTTTTTCAACACCGACATCTCTCAACCAATCCCTGGAGAGACGCTATCGCGGTTAGCCGCCACCCCCCCCCCCACACACACACACACACACACTTAATTAACCGACTCTCAACATGGCGAAGCCGTGGCGGAAACAGAGGTGTTTATTTGATTTTTCACCACAGGGGAGGAGAGAAAAAAGAAAAGGGAGAGCGTCTATTTTTCCTGGAGGTTGGCAGTAGGATGTGAAATAGCTTTGGGGATGTTTTTTCGTCTTCTTAGGCTTAGGCTTGTTTAGGCTAGAGCCTGAACCAGCTGCTGGGGTCAACATCAGCCATAAACAAACTCGCAAAACCTGAATCTGGTTTACTTGGAGCAGGAAAACGAGCGAAAGGCGGCTTCAAATTGCCTGCCGAGTGGAAGCGTGTTTGTCTTTGCAACGCCGGTTGAGAAAAGTTGAACTAAAAGTAAGGCCGTGAAATTAATTTTGCTCGTTTGGATATTTTGCGTTGCACCGAGGGGGTTACGCCTGTAGGTGACAGCAAAGGCCACTGAGCCAACATGGATGTAGGGAGGGAAACGTTTTGATGAACAACCAATTACCTCTCAATGCACACTTTTGATTGAATTTGAATTTGATTGAACTGCTACAATGTCAAACAAATAGCGTCAAATGAATATTTAAAGAAACTACATCCATGGGTTGCCGAAAACTACACCAGGGTCTCTTCTCCACACACGCCCGCACGCGCACACGCACACACACACACACACACACACAGTGATATGTCTTACCTTTGGTCCAGCTGTTCCAATCTCTCCTTTGTCCCCCTTGCCTGGTGGTCCGTAATCCCCCCGCTCCCCCTGGAGGTCACAACAAACACACAACGTTAGGCCACTAAACCGACCATTTAATCACCACATCAGTCAAGAGGGTCAAAAAACAACCACAGCAAGCTATTTATCAGGCATATCATTCCTTCGTCTGTAAGAGAGAAAGAAAACAAGAGAGAGGACACAGAAAGAGGAAATGTGGTTTATATTATGTCAAAAATGTTTTGAAAGCTTAAAAAGTTAGGCTCTGTGGTTCTCATGGCATATTGCAATCTCATTGAACAATGATGCATGGAAGAAATTGTCCTGGCTTGATTTGTGTGAAAGAGTGAACATATTTAAGTGCCTTTTATTCAGTTTCATCCATGTAATCTAAATGTAATGTGTAGATGCCCAGTGTGTATCAGGTTTCATTTCAGAAACTGCTGTAACCCAAGAGCTAACTCACACAGACTGAAGACAATATCATTTACAATTATCTCAAAAGTGAATAATCCCAGAACAGCCTATAGAGGGAGCTGTTGTGCCACTTAGAATTTAAGCAAATAGATGGACTCTGTCTAAAGCGGTTTCCTTTCATTGGTTGATAAATTATATGTGGAGGATTGCGCTTATCCAACCACAACATATTTAGTAAGCATTTACATCAGAGAATTGTGTCATTTCCAATGCAATATCATTTTTTACATAATGGCCTGGCGATAGCAAAACAGCAGGGGATAACACAACAGGTAACATGGCAGTTTGCCTTTGATACGTGAAGACATCGGGGACATGTTGTAGGATGACGTCAATTGAAAACCTCATCGGGAGACGGGTGCAACTCAAGGAGACCCGCAGAGACGGGAACCAGCCCCGTCTTCCTATATGATATGATATGACAGCCCTGCCGTCCCCCCCAGGTTTAACGCAGCGCTACTGGCCGCAAAAACCTGCTCCTCAGGGGCCCTTACCTTGGTTCCTGGGAGCCCTGGAAGTCCTGGCTCTCCCTGTGGTCCTAAATAGCCAGGCTCACCCTAAAAAAAAGGGGAAAAAAGAAAGTAAGCAAGCATAAAATAGTAATGAAGTGTCACTCAGTGTGTGTCACACACTGATCTTGCTATAGGGCCTTATTCCTTCCCGATTGGATTTACCACCAGCAGTTTGAAAAGTGTGCACATTATAAACGACAAAATGCTTGGGCAAACGCAAATGGATGTGAACAAACATAAGCATGCAAACCGCACACGCACCACTCAAAAAAACAGCACGTCCAGGCAATGAGTCACACGCAGCCGAGAATGTTTGTGCGGGAACACACACACTCACACACACAGTAAAACAAAGCAAGGTCAATTATTAAGGCCCATTATGAATCCCTGTTTCTCACTTACACTAATAACCTCTTCCCGCTTTCGAAAGAGGCATAGGGGCTGACCAAGCACGGCTTTATTAAACTTTAACCACAGCTAACAGAGGTGGGTTCGGGTTTTTGTTTTTTTTAGTGAATTTTCACGTATTAAATAACAAAGCGTTGGCACTCCGGGCCAAAGCCTCTTGGACTGGACCGTACGGTACGAGGTGCGATGCCCGGGCTCTATATTTAGACCGTCCCACGTGGGTCGGCAGCGGTAAAGAGAGCTGCGGCTTTTCACTTTCGCCCCCCCACCCTGCATGTGTGTGCATACCTCGGTAGCCTACCACTAACTAAAGTAAGGGCTGTGTGTCTCACACACACAGCTAGACTCCGTGTACCCATCCCTGATGTTAAATAGGCGGCCAACGCCTCCCTTTTCAAATGGTTGATAAACAAACACGGGTCCAAGCCGGGGAAAGGGTGCGGTGCGGGTTAGGACGCACGTTGTTAAGGTTCAATCAAGCATTCAAACAAAGAACAAGAAAAGAAAAAAAAACGTTGTTGTTTGTATTTTTTCACAAGGCCAACAGGTTACAGGCATTCACAAGCAAAACGCAAGCCAAAACAGCAACACGCATCACGCCGTCATGCTGGTTGGAGCATCCCTCCCATTCGCAGGTTAGGTCGGGGGCCAACATCTCCACGCCGCTCCCCGCGGGAGAAAGGTGGCCGATGTTTGTTGGGTGTTTCGGTGCGGAGATGGATGTAGCACATTGTGCTTTCCTCCATCACAATAAATGGCTTTTTGGAGACTCATAAACTGCAAGGAAAAAAAGCCCACTGAAGGCATCGCAGAAGGAACAAAAAAAATTCTTGCTTTGTTGCTCTGTCTTTGTGAATTGCCTGGACAGATCCCAGGGCCTTGAATTGAATCAACCAATCGATGAAGCATTTCTATGCGTCAGAACTGGTTCAGATGACTTCACCGTCCTTCACATTTATTTATTTTTAAACGTCCTGCTTCCTCCTTTTCAGATATTCATACTGTATTATCACAATGAAGTGCAGAGGTTCAGTCCTCTGCGCACGCACTCTTAAAATATGCTCCTGTCAAGCTCAACGGATACACAGCGCTAACCCAGCTCTATCCATTCACACCGGGGGGATCTTTGCATGGGAAGGAATCTCCCGTGCAAAGATTGTTTTTGTTAAATCTTTGGATAAAAAAGGCTTTATTTCTCAATATAAAAAAAAGCAACATCGCACATCGCTGCATTTCGCTTCATTTTGGTTCAGCTATAAGCAGGTTAGCAGCCAGCCTGAGACCAACGGTGGTCATGCACAAAGCTCTGCCCACTGCGTAGGCGACTCGGGTATGTCAGCGTTGCTTAAGCGTTTGGGTCTGGATCAGCAGCAGCAGCAGTGAATGGATGAGGAGTAGTGGGAGGGGGTCGGACCACAGGCCACAGATACTGAGGGACACAACACTGAGGGCAAGGGCTTGGGAGATGAATGAAACAGCAGGAGCGTTTACCTTTATTCCCGGAAGTCCGGGCAGCCCTGGAAGTCCTGGCTCTCCCTACACAGGAAAAGTGGGACACGTTACAGCCGAGCCGAGCCGAGCCGAGCCCGGGTCAAGTCAGCGAGGAAACTATCGCGGAGACCGCCAGCGAGCGGAGCTGTTAATGTACGGTGTCTGTCTCCGCCTGGAGCCCTACGTTTAACGTTAAACGCCCAAGTGCGTAGGAGGAGGAGGAGTGGAGTGATGTTATAGATTAGTGTATTTTTGTGTTACTATTAGTTCATTCGCTCAACGTCAGCACCAGCAGATCCGGTACATGCATTGTCATGCAGCAATGCCCAGATGAGGGGCGAAATTAGTGGTAGTCCTATCTCTATTGCGCCATCCAATTTCACTTTTGAGCAGGGCCTCAACATCTCTCGGTTTCAACCCCTCCAAGGCTTATGAGTCAAACTGAGGCATGTCCTTCCATTGGATACGTGTGTATATATATATATTGGATTCCTGGGATTTGAAAGCCATTTTCTTGAGCTACCGGCGGACAGAAGTCATGACTTGTCTATTTCTCTGAGGTTACCGAGGTCGGGTCATGGTTAAGAACAGGGGGGAACCGGAGACTCCCTGCGCATCGGAGCAGGACTGCAGTACAGTACAGACGTTTGATTCAACAGAATAAAAGAAAAGGAGGTCAGGTCCCTTGTGAGGCTCCTCACAAGAAATTCCTCTAAATAAGAGTCGGGAGCGGGGGTAAAATGTAATGGTCTATTAAGGGTATTATATTTATGGCATATGAATAGAGATATTTAGCCCAGTGTGAGAAGGATCAACTGTAACGGTACTCTGGGGTTCATAAATATCCCTGCACGGCTCATGAAAACACAGCAAACCTAATGAATACAAGTCTCTCTGGTGAGCTACTATCGGTTTATGGAGCACGACGGAGCGGCCAGTGTTTAACTCTGGTCACTGTCATGGATTCCATAACAATCTGTACGATGACAGATTCAATGTGTCAGAGCACAGGAAATGGCTCTTCAACTGAAGAAAAATAAAGAAATAAATAAAGACAGAAAGAAAGAATCATTGGCGGACATATTCAACCAATGGCCCGTTGCCTACCTCACACCTCCTGTCACAGACACAGCGAGACAGTGACGATGCTAACTGTGGAAACGTTAATGAGAAAATGCTAACAATAATAACAATCATTCATGTTGTTGCGTCGTCAACACATATCTCCATTGCTTATTAGCATTGCTTCAGAGAGAATGACGTGAAAATAAACATTTTGCGGAGACCAAAAAAGAGACAGGAAATAAATGGCGCATAGGGGCCATGTTTCTACAACCCCAAACATGTGCAGCACGGTCGACCGCCAAGCCAAGTCATAGCATGGTCCGGGTCAACAAGAGTTGTGGCGATACAAGAGCTCAGCATGAGGATGCTCTGAATTATTAGTCAGTTGTGCTGCTCACTGAGGCGCTCTGAATTAAATGTCCCATCTTACTCACACACTGACTGTACCCTTTGTTCATACTGTGCTTGTGGGACCACCGAAATTCGCAGTTTCACCGTTGCAGGGGTTATTTCGCTATAGCATATACATACATAACGTGATGTAAAAGCCTATTCTGTTATTGCATCAGTGGAAAAGCTTGCTTACCCTATCAGAAAACATGATCTAAACTGTAAAATATACAGTGTTGAATTTGAATATGGCTGCGGTGCTGTGAATAGGCTGTGGCATTTGTGGTTGAATCGAAACAAACAGACTTTTTTCAAATCTTCAAAATAAAACCTTTTTTTTTGTATATTATTGCTATTTCCCTCTGTGGCTCTATTCTGGTCAAATATTTTTTGGTGGGGAGGGGAGCAGGGAGTAATACCTTTATTCCACCTCGCCCAGGCTCTCCCGGTTCACCCTAGAAAGCAGACAACAGATGAGGTTATTTCACTCTGAACGCTTTTGTTGTGAAGTAGAAGGAGATAAACAGGGCAAAAGTTGAGCCTTGATTTGTTGATGTTAGCAATCACCTTGATGCCTGCAGCAGAAGAGCCAGCATCTCCCTAGAACAATTAAAATATGAGAAAAAATACAGTTACAAACAGCTTTATTACAATCCGGTTACCGGGTAAACATCTAGAACATTATCGTTTATTTAATTGTATTTATTGAGTAAGTAATATTTATAAGTAGTTATTTTCTCAATCAAACAAAAAATCATACAATATAACAATATAATACACAACAGACAAACAAATTAAGTACTTCTTTAAAATGGTCTTCACATTCATTGCAGGCAGCAATGGGAGTAAGCAATACAGTTTCTGCAAAGCTTTTCTGTACTACGACAAACTACATTATTACTGAAGTATACGGTGAAAACAGACATGCAGCTTGGGGGCCAACAGGCATAATTATGGACGGATGATGGGAGCGTAGGGGATAGGGGAGTGGGGGAGGAGAGAGAGAGAGAGAGAGAGAGAGAGAGAAAGGAAGAGTAAGAGAGATCGAGAGCGATTGGTGGTTCTTGTGGTCCTGGTGCAGATTCTGTGGTTAGGCTGCACATACGCCTCTCGTGCTCAGAAGTTGCTGAAAGAATGCCCCTCCCCCCACCCCCCCCCCCCCCCCCCCCCCCCCCCCCCCCCCCCCCCCCCCCCCCCCCCCCCCTTTGCGTCTCCGCGCCTCCA
>JAOPJI010061211.1:0-12143 GCA_027122695.1 Merluccius productus
ACACACACACACACACACACACACACACACACACACACACACACACACACACACACACACACACACACACGCCCCCAAATAGGGGGAGAGGTGAGGTGAGAATCAGGCGGGGAAATGACGATAACACTTTGAACAGCACTAATAATATTGTGAAAACTATATTCATGGTAGCACTAGTAGTCGTGGTAGATGTAATTATGCAATGAATTACTTTGACAATTATTAATGAGGATTGTGATTGAGAGGTTTATTTCATTTTTACGTTAACATGAATATGAATTGACTTAATGAATTACTTAGTTAATCATTAATCACAGTTACAGTCTCAAAATCATTAGATGACAACCCTCTAACCCTTAGCCCTCTAAAGGGCTCAAAGAGACGGGGAGGAGTGCAGGTTACCAATGGGCTGACCCCTCACTGTTCACACACTTCTGAATCATAAACAACACTGGCGATGACTTCCAGTCATGATAAGACTTTTTTTGAATCAGCAGATGTCAACATGAGTTGACATTTGACAAAGAGGAACCACCGTGCGTGTGTGTGTGTGTGTGCGTGCCTGTGTGTGTCCGTGCCTGTGTGTGTGTGTGTGTGCCTGTGTGTGTGTTTGTGTGTGTGTGTGTGAGTGGAGAGAGATGGAGAGCATTGGAAAAAGAGAAAACAAACACATGCTCTACAAGTAACTTTCCACATATGTATGATAGACCGCTTGTCTCTCTCCCTCCCTCTCCAGAGATGGTGAATCAGGGTTTAAACATATAGAGTAGGAATACTCTCGGGGCTTGAAGGCATCCTCGACTAGACAGTGTGTGAGTGACCTCATCCTCAGTAATAACTTCCGTGTGTGTGTGTCTGTGTGGAACGGGAGGGAGGGGCTTCACAGCCGTTTCCCAGCCAGTAGTTCTGGGCTATAAAAACAAGGACAACCACCTCCTTCACACATTCAGTCAGCACCAGTGAGAGACAAAGCGAGCAAACGCATTCTCCACCACAACCACGGGGATTCCCTTCTACAACTGAACCAAGACTTGGCCTGTGTTTGATTTGCAACTTCAAGTTTCAAGTTTTCCCAGTTGAAAAACAACAAGGACCAGGTAAGCATTTGGAAGCATGTTCATATGATAATTTGTGCATATTTATTCCCACTTTAGTTCAGTTCTTCCAAAGAAATGTGGCTCTGTATATGTAAATGTATTGCCATATTGCTAAATAAACAGACAAATAGGCCTTTATCACAGAGTTGTAATGGCAGGGGTGAACACAGGTGTATCTCATGTTCATTATGGGCACTGTCCCGCATACAGACCCACAATTAACCTGATGAACCACACCTGTCTTCGCCCCACTCCTGCACTGATGAAGGCCATGTTTTACAGCAGCATATATCAATTGCGACAGTGAGCATGTCAAAATAATACGCAATTGTTTCATCTTATAAATTCTATTTAAAAAAAATTAAGTCAATCACTAGTACTCAACTTATATTTGTACAGCAGTACACCCAAGCCCTTACCAATCTGGGGGGGGGGGCGTAGACGCACCCTTGGACGCTCCCTAGATACAGATTTCATCAACAGTAGAAATGCAAATGGCATAGTTGGGTTTATAATCTCGGTGGCAATACTCTTACGCTTGAAGACTTATGTATGGTGTTTTAAAAATACCAGATTGGGAAATGGGGAACCACATAATGTTCATTTTGTTCATTGTGGATTAATACAGTACAATCTGACAGTCAGATCTGACTGTCAATTTGCTCTGCGTTCAGTGTGTCAGTGATGAAATGGGGGTAGTGCAAATGACGAAGTCGGTTAGTTACACAACAGGGTGTGCAAATAGAACTAAGGCCACAGCGTTCCAAGTTGAGGCCATACAGCCCTACAAGTAGCCTACTAGCGTGAACTGTTAACAGTTTCCTATAGGAAACCCTTAGTGACTCAGCTAGTGACTCAGATGCAAGGTTTCCACTTTCCACCATGTGCTGCATGTTGCGTCTTTCCCGAATAATCCATGGCTCGGGATCCTCTATAATAACTGCGTAGTGGCTAGGACTACTATTGTTAATTTCCAGACAACTTGTGCTAAAAAGCATACACAACGCATTGTACTACATACTATAACACCCACAAATGGTCGTTTTCAGTGCATATGTTTAAAGAAAACAGGTGTGTGTGTGTGTGTGTGTGTTAGAGAATCGTAAACTGAAGAATGTCCCTTTTCCTCCGCTTTCCCAGAATGCTCTGCGTGCGTATCTTCCTCTTCGTGTCCCTGAGTGTGGCAGGGCTGTGCAGCCTGCAGGACAAACAGACAGACTTTGGCCTGAGGGTCTTCTCCCTGGTGGCCGACAGTGTGGCCTCCAAGAACCTGGCCTTCTCCCCCTATGGGGTGGCCTCTGTCCTGGGCATGGTCCAGCTCGGTGCCCTCGGTAGCACCCGCAAGGCTCTGAGCTCCACCCTGGGCTTTTCTCTGCAAGGTAAACCCATCGGCTGAAACGCACTCGCAATACATGATGACATGACTTGATGTGTTTCCTATCGTCATTCATTTTGTGGAAGTCATCCCACATTTTAATTTCACAATAATGTGATTTGTGTTCATCATCATGACGAAAATGGCACTGATGTTTTCTTACCTTGCGTGCTTTAATTTTTTTTTTTTTTTTTGGGGGGGGGGGGTGGATTCCTGCCGACAAATGACATTCAATGACATTTAAATGTTATGCCAGACAAATGTTATTCAGATACAATGCCGCTTACAATTCTCTAAGTCATATGTAGGGTGAACACAGGGTCAATGGTACAGCAGGTGAGCTCAGCAGGAAGAGCACTAGTCGCAATAACGGCACTAGTCATATGAAGATAAAGAAATGGATGAGTAGACTTGGAGATTAATAAAATAAAACACAATGTAAATGTGTTTTTAAAATTAGGATTTCAGTCCTGGTACAATAGCAGCAGTCATAGTTGCTAGTGCATTTTTGCAGACAGCAGATACGCGATGCGGAAGTTTATCATCATGTTTATTATCATCCTACAGAGCGAGGCATGAGCCGCCAGCAGCGGCTGCTGCAGCAGACCCTCTCCAGTGAGGGCGGACTGGAGGTGGCCAGCGCCGTGATGGTGGAGCGGCTGATGAGCTTGGAGAAGAACTACCGCAAGGCGCTGCTCAAGGCCTTCCGCACCGTCCCCCACCAGCTGGACTTCACCAAGGCCGACCAGGCGGTGGACATCATCAACGCGTGGGTGTCAGACCACACCGCAGGTAAGCTACCGCACGGAATGGAGACTTGACTCACGGACGGGTGTATTGTACGTACTGTATGTCGAAACTACGCTTATGCATTTTGGGGGGGGCGGGGGGTGAGCACATGGTGGCTGCATAGCATGTATATTGTAGTATGGTACTTTGTAAAGAGGCTTATGGTTGTATGCATTTTTCAAAATTTAGATGGCAGCAAAAATTAGCTTTAAATGACCCTCTCATTTTTAAATATTATTCTTATTTAACAATATATTTTCTTTTAGGTACGATTCCCAAATTCCTGGCGCCTGGCTCCCTGACTGATGAAACGCGCATGGTCGTCCTCAACGCCCTCCACTTCCAGGGGCTGTGGAAGGTGCCCTTTAACCCCAAGCTGACGCAGGAGATGATGTTCAAGTGTGCAAATGGCAGCAGCGTCCCGGTGTCCATGATGAGACTCCTCAACCGCTTCCATTACGGTAGGTTCACCCCTGTAGCGCCAACAGCACTGACAACGCGGCTACACAACGACACTTCAGATACGTAGACGGGGCCCATTTGGCAGAAGGCCAGGTGGTCGCCTGCAAACAAAATCACAATCTAGTTGTAAAGCGCAAGTCTGTCAAGTATGTAACTAATGACGCATATAACTGGGTTATGAATCAATACCTTGTAAATACAAACGCTACTGTACATTTAATTTGAACCCGTTTTCTACTATAGTTCTAATTTCATGGCGCATGAAACCTGGACCCAGACTGGGAAACGGTGATTGCAATTTGGGGGTTTCATCCATTTAACTCTTTATTTCCCCCCCCCCCTTTGTCCCCACCAAAAGGCGAGTTTATGTCCTCCGACGGCCTGGACTACATTGTGGTGGAGGTTCCCTACGAGGGGGATTCGCTGAGCATGTTCTTGGTGCAGCCCTTCGAGTCTGACGTCCCCATCAGCGCACTCACCAAGGAGCTGAGCAGCCAGAGGATCCGCCAGTGGAGGGACGAGCTGAAGAACGTCAAGCGGCAGCTGGTGCTTCCCAGGTTCGAGACGACTCACTCCACCACTAGCTACTCTGTACATGAATGCTTGTCGTTTCATTAACAGACATGCACAAATCCAGGTTCAACAAGTCAAAAAAGTCCTGTTTTTCTTCTTTCATTTCTCGGCTCATGACTGGTACTTTTACCACAGTTGTTGAACAGTGTTTGTGTACATGTTGGATGTAGTGTAGTTGTAATCTAAGTGGTCTTAATTGAGGGCCAAGTAGGGATAGGCAGCTCACTGAAAACACTAGAAAGGACTCTTTGAACCTGGTGGCCTCCGCCTCTGCTAATTGAACCGCTGATCTGAATTGACCAATTAGGGCGTGTTCACACCTGGCGTTTTTTTTTGTTGATAGGGAAAAGTTGAGCCGACCGCTTTTTCAACAAACAAAAAAAGCTGGCAGCGCTTTTTGTCCTAAAAGTGCCGAGAGCGTTTTTTCTATCGCCTAGCAACGAACCCACGCTAGACCCCGACGTTACTCGCCTGCTACGTATCCAGGCTACCCTTACATAGATGTTACAAAATGGCTAGAAACAGGCGAAATGGCAATTTGCGGCGTACTGTGATTGGTCAGCTGTCAAAAAAGCGCCTGACGTCAGGCGCTTTTTTTCCTGACAGTTGAACATTTTAAACTTTTTTTAACGCTCGGTGCGGGAGAAAGAAATGCAGAGAGGCGTTTAAAAAAACGCCAGGGGCGTTTTCCAAAAACGCTCTGCTACATAGGAATACAATGTAGAAAGTGCGCTGGGAGAAAAAAAAACGCCAGGTGTGAACACGCCCTTAGAAGTGGTTTGAATCTGGCTTTGGAATGAGTTGATGAAATGATGCATGTGTGTAGGCGAAATATTAATGTGTGTGTGTGTGTGTGTGTGTGTGTGTGTGTAGGTTCACGATTGACTCTGAGGTGAATCTGAAGGCCATTCTGACCAACATGGGTCTTGGAGAAATGTTCAACCTGGCTGCTGCTGACTTCTCACGCATCACCAGTAAGTTGGGAAGAAGAAAATACTTCCTCCATACTATGTATACTGTATTTCAAGAACTACAAAACAGAAAATGGTTGCTTCATGTGGTCCATCTTAAAGGTTAAAAGAAGGTATGGCATAAATATTGACTTAACCCCATGCGTTCGCTCTCTTTCAGCTGCTGAAAGGCTGTCTGTTTCTGAGGTGCTTCAGAAGGTCAAGATTGAGGTGAACGAGAAGGGAACCAAGGCTGGTGCAGCATCAGGTACAAATTTAATCCATAGTAAACAGGACTAATGATGTTACTCTTTCTCTTGTATACACATGCGCAGGATTGCGCTCATATATAAACCTGTTTGTGTACCTCTTTTTGTTTTTAGGGGCAGTCTTGTACTCACGTATGGCAGTGGAGGAGATAAAACTGGACACGCCATTCCTCTTCCTCATTCAGCACAAGGCAACAGGTGAGAAGCCTAAAAGACGAGCTATTCCTAAACTAAACTTGCTCATTAGCTTGCTCACTCACGCACTCCCACACTCGCTCGCATACTCACTTACTCATGCACTCACTCGCTTACTCATTCAACATTCATGATTATAAAAGAAGAACTGTAGTACTGCAAGATGCTCTGGCCTACTTTTTTTTTTTTCTCCTGATGTAAGAACATTTGTTTTGGTAAATACTCCAACAAATGTCACACAATGATTTTTAACAGTTGTCAGTGAAAAGGAAAATTGTGACGCAAAAATTATCATTCTCACCCACTAATGGTGAATCATATTGCAATATCTGTCAAAATAGTCGTAATAAGATTATTATTTTTAATCTTATCGTACAGCCCTACCACCAACCATAGTCAACCATAGTGTTTTACAGAATATGCATTGTTTGTCTGGTATGTTTTTACCATGTACAGCACTCTAAATGTATCCCCTAATCCAAACCTCATTCATTCTTGCAGGTGCTGTTTTATTCATGGGCCAGGTGAACGAGCCAGAGCAACACTAGAGAACCACCATGAGGACATGAGACTGAAGCACTGATATTTACTCGTCCCCATTCCAATTTTGCTACTGACACTGACCTGGAACATAATGACCATATCATCTGCATTTATATTATTTACAATAAGATCAGTTGCAGCCAATTTGCATAGATGATTGATATCTGAGTGAGTGAACAATGAAGACGTCAACGTCTCTTATCCGAAAACACAATAGAAACACTAAGAAAATGTTGTATTGGATTATATTTTGTTTTTTTAAATGGATGGCTAGATGAAATATATACATAATATATTTTTTGAGGTAGTGACTGTATGACTGCAACAAGGGAATTATATGAAGGAATATAGGCTACATAACAAACATTTGAGCATTTAATGAGCGTACAGATCAGGATGCACTTAAACAACTGTCTAATTTCAACACAAAATAATCATTTTGTTTAAAGCCTACAAATGCATCATCTAATGGCTTTTTGACTGTTACTTTTGCGTTTATATGCATTTTAGATTTATTTTTTAAGAGTCAATTGTGATGTATATTTTTATTACTGCTTTACTGATACAGACTGTCAGCTCTATTTTGAAATATTTATATATTTATTAAAATGAAATCATTTTTACAAAGCTGCCTGCGACTCTTAAAGGTGAATGCTGACCTCTTGTGTCGATATAACGGCACGTACAACATACTAAATATGCATTTGTGACATGATGCAAATGAGTGCATACTTTATGCGAGGCGTCGCGTTCAACCTGCCCAGCATCACTGATTTATTTACTGCGAAACCTCCTTTTCGCTCATTAGTCTTTACCTCAGTTTAGGGGTTTCCATGGTTACCACATCCTGTAACCGTTTCTCATGGCAACACAACCGTCTGCAACGCCATCCATATGCCCCCTGAAGTCAACTCAGTCGTCCCCGACCATATCATTAAAATAAACGGAGATGAACAATTCCTACCGAATGATCCTCCGACGCAAACCAGGCGACAGCTTCATATATATATATATATATATGATGTATATAGGCCTATATATATATATATATATATATATATTCATATTCACATCGGCGGCGGACGGTGACGCCACGTTGACACGACCGACGTCCCCAGTGCGCATGTCCACAACGAGAGCTCCACAGCTGACGCGCCGTGTCGCGAGCTCCTCCACTCACACGCCGCCGCCGCTGCTCGCTCGCGCGCCGCTGTAACTCCGAGCAGGCATGGCATGTTAACGTTGTATCCCCGCGTCGGACCAAGCCGTTTACACCACCACCCCCCCCACCACCCCTCTACTTTTTTATTTATTTAACGCGAGGTGAGCAGTGATTGAACGCGAACCCGGGCCGGCCGCGGAAAAAAAATAATGGTAAGTAGGCTGACTTTAGGAGCCGAGACGTTAGCTTGGGAGCTAAAGCTAAGAGGTGTAGGGTTTCAGGAAGAGGAGGGGATGGGAGGACGGCGCTCGAGCGCTCCTACCTGTGCTACACTCGTTACCTGGCCGATGACGTCACGCAGTGTGTGCAAGGCAACCGGCCATTTTCCCCCCCAATAACTTCAAGCAGTTGGCCGCACTGCCGGTGCACAATAGTGGCGGAGGGTTGTTCACGCGTGCATGCATCCTGCACAGTAGGTTTCATAAAAGTGCATCCGATCGATTGGATGACTTGTATGATCGATCATACAAGTCGGGCCCGACCTCTTGCCGTGTGTTTAATGCTGACATGATGGGAAGTGCTACTTTTTTGTGACAACCTCTTTGAGGCCTATGGGGGGGTGATTGTCCAAACTTGAGGGAATTGTAAAGGACACATAACAGAGGACAGTTGTGTTAGAAAGCGATGGGAAGCTGTTACACACTAACTGTTACACACTAACCCCCCTGCTTCAACAGATCGTTGTTATTACTTCGTTATCCCCCAGGGGTTGTGCAAATAGACTGAATTGAAGTCTCTCTTCCTATCTAAATGTAGACCTCAGAGAGGACACACGCTGCTTGGAGGCAGCCGTAAGTAACTCGTGACAGATATGTGTTTTCCCTTAGTTTAGTTTAGTTGCAGGCCTAGTTTAGTTGCAGTGTTATTGTCTGATAACTTAGAAATACGTGTTGTGTCGTGGACTCTGCCCCCTTAGATGTGCAGTGTTTGTGTACGTTTTAGATGGACTCAACTGTATACATTAGCTTTTGATCAACTTGGGTAACTCTGAATGACTATTATCTTTGGGTGTTTGTTATACATTTGAGTCGAACTGCCTTTTGTTTTGCAAGTCCATTTAACAGTACACATTAAACTCTAATTGTATATTTTTGTTATGGTTAGATTGCAGGCATATACATATCAGAATCTAATTTTGTATTGTTTCTGGTAGTTTCTTAGCAGTGTGCACATGCAATGTTGACATTGTGTCATTGCAAATGACATTGGAAAATCAGAAGCAGCTTTTAATATGATTAAAGGGCTTTAATGATTATTTGCTAATTGGACTAAACATTATTTTAATTTGAATAGTCAGTGTCATTATGTATTGTGTTTATGTTGAGTAAGAACTGTTCATCCCTGTATATTCCATTACATCTATACAGTGTCAATATGCCATGAAGGTGCAAACTAGTACATTAGTTATAGCCTAATCAATATGGCTAAACGTTTAAATAATGTTTCCCATCCTAATGTTACTCGGACGTTTCTCCTACTCTCCTTTCACTCTATATCCCATAAATGTCCACCCCCCTCTATCTGGTCCTCTTTCCACCCTGTATCCCATAACTCTTTTCCCCTCTATCTGGTCCTCTTTCCACCCTGTATCCCATAACTCTTTTCCCCTCTATCTGGTCCTCTTTCCTCACTTCCGTCATGTATGCAGCAGGCTGAAGTTATTTTTGGACTGTGGACTGATTCAAATGAGACACTTGAAATGCTGCTAGACAGAGTTCGTTAGATGCCAAGTTTTAGGCTGAAAATAGCAACAAAGAAGATGCGAAAAGCTGACAAAATGACAAAAGGAAAACGTGATGTAGGTTATTTATCTGTTGTGCATGATGGCTTCCAACTTCTGTGATGAAGGGGACGAAGGTTATTCTAGCCAGGTGTTCATCGCAGGCTGAATATAATTCATGGTTGAAATGCATGAATTAATGTGACAGGTTGTGGAAGTACAAATCGTACTGAGAAATGTGTAACCTCTAAAGTGATGGTGTCCTAAATGTCCAGAATCTTTTAAATTATATTTATGCAATGCGGTACCAAAGGTGGTGCATGTGCATGCCATTATGTAAATACGACATCATAGTGCAGTCATTACACAATATAATATCATACATTGCACTTTTATAATATTTGCAATTTGCTGTGATGATTTGTGATTGCATGAGCTAAAAATACTGGGGGATGATACCCGGTACTGGTGGCGACATGAGGGGAGTGCTCTTTTTAATTAGAAAGTATAATCCAAGGTAATGGATTTTAGCAAATGGACTGAGCAGACACTAACCCCTG
Organism: Merluccius productus; assembly: GCA_027122695.1. Lineage (NCBI taxonomy): Eukaryota > Metazoa > Chordata > Actinopteri > Gadiformes > Merlucciidae > Merluccius > Merluccius productus. The sequence continues at coordinate 9,756 of JAOPJI010061211.1, forward strand.
GTTCTCTGCATGACATGTACTGTCCTGTATGAGATGATAAAGGCAATGTGTTTGAAGACCAATACAACACAACATTACTGTATTAGAAACCTGTGATCTGTGTGTAGTCGTTTAAAAAAAAAACTGGCCACTTAAATCTGGCACATGGTTGAGTCATGCCAAATCCACCATTATCACCACCACCATCCTCTCCCTCCTCCTCCGCCTCCGCCTCCCTTTTTCCAAGGGCAGAGGGACGCTGCTGAAGGTCTGTCTGACTGCCTGCAGGCAGCCAGCTCTCCTGTGTGATACTAGGAGACAGACACAGCCGGGAACACAGCCACCAGCCCTGGCCGTCTTGGCACCTCTGTGGTTACCAGAGAGCTTCCCTCTCCCAGTTGGCACTTGCAGATCAATAGCGTGGTCGTGTTGCCAGACGGCAGGGGCTTATATTTAGAAGGTGATTCTGGAAACCTTGTTTGGTCTAATGTGCATCATTTTCTCAAATGGAACATGATTTCACAGGATCTGGTGTGAAGTGCTAATTTGGTGACCGCAAGGCATCTGATGAAATGAGGTGTTATGAGATATACAGGTGTGCCTACCTGAGAGCCAAAGTGCCACCAATGTGTTGACTAGACTTTGAATATTACAGGAACATTTTGGGTACAGCCTGGTTTGCAAGTATATGAGAAGCGATACACTTCTTGGTTATATAATCCTGCATATTAACACGTCCAACATCATGTATAATCTAGTGGAAAAGGATGGAAAGAACAAGCTATTTTAAACTACTTAATTAAAGGGACTTTAAGCTATACTCTATACTTTTTACTTCAATACAATTGTTATTATATTTACAAGCCCTGTCTTCTACTAATCATTGTTCATTGTTAATTGTAACACCTATACATACATTTTCCATCCATTTGTTACTGCCAACAATGCAGGAAGCTTTTAAGACATGCCATCACATTGACCAGGTGTTAAGAATGGCTTGTGTTTTTATATCAGAAAATGAGGTCAAACTACTACCGTTGTCACTTGAATACATCAACCTCAAGGATGACAAATGCTTCGACCTGAGTAGAATCTTTAATGGGAAACTGTTTCCAGAGTCTTGCTTTTTGAGTGTAAAGGAATAGGATAAACAAACACAAGTACTTTTTCCTGAATTATGGTCAGTTGCAGATTGAATCAGTATTAATAGACTTTGCACAATTTGTCAAGAGGGCAGTTAACCCAGTAAAAAACTCATAGAGTTGCTCTAGTTTCTTTATCTCATTATTATTATTAGTATTATTAGTATTATTAGTATTATTATTATAACTCTTTTGTTGTTCAGGTGCCCATTGTTTTAGTCTCTTCATCATTTAAAAACCCCTTGTTTTCCCGGCTCACTGGATTGTTAAATTGGTTCACTTTATTAATCCCGGACAAAATTGTTTCTCTTACGATTGCTCAAGATAATAGAAAATAGAATACATGAAAGTAAAACAAAACAAAAAAACATATGTGTGGTATAGTCTATAGTATTGTATAGTCAAGGCAATTAAAATATAGGGAAATTGTGTCTCAGTGGAGCATACAAGGTCACAGGGTACAACATTATAGCTGGGTCAGCAGCATTGTGGCGGTGCAAATTAAAACGTACACCAAATACCATAACACATCTTTGTTTCCCCCCTCGCTTGTCCAGATGCGTTTCATGCTGCTGTTCAGCCGGCAGGGGAAGCTGCGTCTCCAGAAGTGGTACACGGCGACGGCAGAGCGGGACAAAAAGAAGATGGTGCGGGAGCTGATGCAGGTGGTGCTGGCCCGCAAGCCCAAGATGTGCAGCTTCCTGGAGTGGCGGGACCTGAAGATCGTCTATAAAAGGTGAGTCTGAGGGCGGTGTGCAAGCACCGCCATTACTATTTAGATAGTAGCCTAGCCTTTTAGCAGAAGCTAACGAGTTTGGCTGCGAACAAGCCAAGCACACCACGTATTATGCAAAGTACAGCTGCTATTTATTGAAGATGAAGTTCACACTTGTGCCTCTAGATTTGTATTTATTTAAGTTTCTATTGCTGTAGACCGAAAGGTTAATTGGGTTATCCTTTAAGTATATAGTGGAGAATGTTCTCTATAGAGCGGTGCAGGGATGACATATTTTTGTAGTCCAACCCAGAAGTTAATATCGCCCTGGGTTCCCTTGACAAAAATCCAATGGGGGTTTTCCATTGGATTTTGCATCATTGCAGAAAATAAGCTCTGTGGCAAACAAAGGTTTATGATACTCACATTTTGTTAAGCAAGATAATCTTCACCAATGAACACGACTTTTATGACATTTGAAGCGTAAATGCAATCGGCAGAAGTTTTTTAAGACACGTAAAAGCTTCAAAATTCACGAGTGGGGTATTTACT
>JAOPJI010061237.1:0-12137 GCA_027122695.1 Merluccius productus
GTTTGTCTGCTTGTGTATGAGTGTGTGTCTGCATGCGTGTGTGTGTTTCTACTTATGCATTAGAGTGGTCTGTCTGCATGTGTGTGTGTGTGTGTGTGTGTGTGTCTGCGCACAAGTGTGTGTTTGTCTGCGTGCGTGTGTGTGTGTGTGTTTCTGTGTGTGTGTGTGTTTCTGTGTGTGTGTGTGTGTGTTTGTCTGCTTGTGTATGAGTGTGTGTCTGCATGCGTGTGTGTGTTTCTACTTATGCATTAGAGTGGTCTGTCTGCGTGTGTGTGTGTGTGTGTGTGTGTGTGTGTGTGTGTGTGTGTGTGTGTCTGCGCACAAGTGTGTGTTTGTCTGTGTGTGTGTGTGTGTGTGTGTGTTTCTGTGTGTGTGTGTTTCTGTGTGTGTGTGTGTGTTTGTCTGCTTGTGTATGAGTGTGTGCCTGCATGTGTGTGTGTGTTTCTACTTATGCATTAGAGTGGTCTGTCTGCGTGTGTGTGTGTGTGTGTGTGTCTGCGCACAAGTGTGTGTTTGTCTGCGTCTGCGTGCGTGTGTGTGTGTGTCTGTTTCTGTTTGTGCATGAGTGTGCGTTCGTCCGCATTTGTGCGTTTCCGCTTGCGCACGAGAATGGTTTGTCTGCGTGTGTATGTTTACGCTTGTGTATAACGCTTGTGTGTTTGTCGGAATGTGTGTTTTTGCGCGTGTTTGTCTTCATGTGAGTGTGAGCGGGCATTCGTCTGCACGTGTGAATTTCTGCTTACGCACGAGTCTGTGTTTGTCTGCATGGTTGTGCGCGTGGGTTTTGGTCTGTGTGCGTGAGTGTGTATTTGCTGCATATGTGTGTCTTTGCCAGTTGGTCCCCCCCCCCCCCCCGGTTGGCAGACAGGAATGCAGCACTCCTAATGATTATTAATGAGCATGTATGTCGAAGAGCCGCGGAGAAGGGGAGGAAAGAGCAAAGGAGAGAACGGGTGATGGCACAAGAATGGATGAATAATAGAACAGAGCATTAGCCGAGACAGGTGGAAGAGACGCACACGGTTATGGGAATAGAGGTAAGATCAAAAACCCTACAGGAAGTGGACGACCACAACTTGACCAGATCTAACCATCGGGTTAGTTTCAGAGAAATAAAAGAATCCCTCGAGTCGAGTTACTTTAGCAAGCGGCTAAATGGCACCGGTGGAAAATGCAATGCTGATGAAACAAGGGGATTTCCTCATCCCCCCCAAAAAAAATACTGAAAGAAAAGGAAAGAGGAGAGAGGAAGCGATAATCAGAGCCATATAAACCGGAGGAGGAGAGAGACGGGTTTGCGAGCGAGGACGGGGGCTTTTACCTGCGACACCTTGCGCACCACGTCGCCGCTCACCAGCAGCCCCTGGATTAAGGAGCGCGCCGCCACGAACGTGTGCGTGACCTTCAGCTTGAACTCACGGGGGACGTCGCCGAACGGCCGCAGCGTCTCCATCTGCTTGGACACGCACTCCTGGTAGTCCTCCCCTGCAATCAAACGCATCACAGCCTCACCGTCAGGGGCAAACTCGGTCACACGGCAACGCGTAACGGCCTCACTGTCAGAGGCAACTCGGTCACACAGCAACGCCTAACAGACTCACTGTCAGAGGCAACTCGCTAACACAGCAACGCCTAACAGACTCACTGTCAGAGGCTTCCCATTAAGCGTTTAATGGCCGGCGCAATATTGTTATAGTCTAGCGGTTAGGGGGATTAGAGTGACAACAAGAAAGACAGGGTTCGATCCCCAAATCTCTGCAGCGTCCTACCTTGAAGCGTCCTTGAGCATGCCTAAGAGTTTCAAAAAATTACGATCTGAGCCGTCGTGACAGTGAAGGTGAGGAAGTTTTAGGGAGAAAAAAACAAAAAAACAAAAGTACCACTCTGGAAAAGCCATTTTTCGCTCGAAGTAGCAGAATTTTCCACTTAACAAAATGCAGTCGTTTAACAACCTTTAATGCTGTAAGTCGCTTTTTATGCACACCTCTGCCAAATGACTTAAATAGTAATGACAGGGCGGAGGACTAAAAAAAAAAAAATGTTACGACGGTTCAACTGCTAGTACAGAATGTGTGCTGGGTTTAGGTGAGCTTCACCCTACGGATAACGTATCGTGGCAACGTGTTGTAATCCTGCTTATGGCAAGACAAGACTGCATCATTCGAACTGTGTACGTCTTGTGTGAGAGGTGGTATTATGTCGGTACAGAGCTACCAGCTAGCACTATTGTGTGTATAATACATGTATATGTATTGAAGTGGCACAAAGGAGAAGCCTTTGAGGTATGGTTTCAGAGGGAACATTCTCCTTTTATTGTCAGCATGAGTAGATAGATAGCACACTGTAAGTATCCTATTAGCCCTACGAATAACTCTATCCAAACAAGTTGCAGTTGAAGCCAAGGGATCTGGTGTACCTATGATGTACTGCTTGTTGGCCTGGTTGAACAGCTTCTCCAGCAGCCTGGCCCAGAAGTCGTTGAGGGCTTCCTCCAGGTTCACGTTGGAGGTCCTGCAGTAACGCCTCAGCTCCATGTACAAGTCGGAGAAGACCAAGGAATTCTGGGTGTACAGCAGTCCCAGGGCGGGAGCAAAGGTCTCCTGCAGGGCCACCTCGGAGCGATTCAGCAGCTCCAGGAAGTAACCTGAAACCAACAGGGGAAAAAACAGGATCAATGGGCTTGGAGGAGAACGTGACCTCAAACCATTACCCTCACCACCACCCCCCCCACACACACACACACACAAGGCTGTTCTTCCTGATCTATTATTTATTTATTTTTATTTTTTGCTCTTGGGCTGACTCAAACATCAGGGCTCTGGGCTCTGAAACCTCGACACACACACTACAGAATCCAGATGAAAACAGGAGAGTCCTTTCATTTCCCCTTCCTCCACGACGCAGGAGGAAGGGGACGGGCGGAGCAGATGCTGGGCGTGGAACAAACCAAAAATCAAAGTAGGTGTACATGTCTTCACCCGTTTGCTGTCACTGTAACCGGAGCTCATGGCACCCCACTAGCAGCTAATGTGGTCTATTTAGGCATTTATTCCCTGGCGGGGCCACATAGTATTGCTTTGAAAGAAACGGATTGAAGACTTTATTTGTCTTGGAGACTCTCCGGTAACTTTATACAAACACAAAAAAAGTCTCACATCAATCTCTTTTGCAGACAGACGTAGACAGACACACCACTAACAAACTATGAACTCAAAGAAGACGGAATTGAATTTCCTCCCGTTGCGTTGCGTTGACAGGTGCATCAGGGTGCACTTTGAGGTATCTAGCGATTCAAGTGCGACGGGCAGAGTGAAGAATGGACAGGCAGGCCCCGACGGACAAAAGGGACAGAACATTAAACATGCAGATGGCTCGGCAAATGGACCGACAGACAGTGAGACTTGCGAGGGTTTGACTTGTCTTGTTTAGAACCAACAATGTTGAATCCTGCCTGACTGAACTGAAAATAGCTGCAGCAGCAACAGCAGCAGCAGTGAGGCGCAGGGGGGAAGCAACATGCAAATCCTACCCAAGTCCTATAGGACTGAACGAGCAGGGGGGCTGCCAGGAGAGAGACGGCACACAGTTTACCCTGGCCAGCCACGCGCGGAGACAAACACACACTCTGCGTCACCATGATGTGGATGGTCTTAAATTTGATTGTGTGCATGCGTGGGTGTGGTGGATGGTTAAGGGGGGGTTGTAAATGCAGAACTGTTTGCCTGCCTGTGCTTGTGCAATAACCTCTTCATAACTGGGGCCCAAACTTCCTCAGGTTTTTGCCGAAAATACTAACATAGCTAAAGGGAATAGACTATATATATCCACCACTACAAGGGCTATCATATGTCATATTGGTACCAAAAGAAAGATAAACACCTGTGAGATTGTTGTGCAAGTGAGAAAATCATTGTGGATGCTACTTTAGTACTAAAGTGCCATTGCTCAACATCTGTTGAGAAACTGGGTCAAGATTTGACGCAAATAAAGTAAAGTAGAGCAAATATAGAGAGGTTTTAGCTGAGGTAGGTTTAGGCAGGAGTCTCCAGACAAACACGATGAGACACAAACAGGTGCATATCTCAAGAACCTATTGTTCGATTTTGACATTTGACCGCTCTATTGAAAGGTCAGGGCGATAAGAATTTAACGACACCAAGCTAAACCATCACATTTGCACCATACGGCCACCAGATGGCGATAAGGACGTATGTTCTGATTGTAGGCAATTGACCTATTTCCTGTGAAATATTGTTTCGAAATGGTGCCCAGACACTGGATTATCCGTTAGTGGTGGTTTTAATGCGATCCAACACAACTTTGATGACAAAAACAACAAAGGTAAGACATAATTCGTGGTTGTAACTAGAAAAAGTTAAGTTTGCTCTTGACGGTTTTTGGCCCCTAGTTCGGCAAGTTTTGATCACAGAGTAATATGGACGGTCTCAGCTTCCCTGTGCCTTTCATATAGTTTGGTTTAGATAACATGATGTGAAAAAGATTGCGCTATGCATGTGCACATGCACATGCATAGCATGTGTTATGAAATACAAACATGTAACAACTCTTGTTGTTGCATGCTTGTATTTACATACTTATTTCATTTGGGGTTGGAATTGTGTTTCATTTGTGTTTCATTTGTTAAAAACGTATATGATAGACTAAAAGTTAGGAATCGAATAGTTCTAGGGGTGTGACACAGGACTGCTTTCTCGATCTTTGCTTTTGGGGGGGGGGCCCGGATATGGGTCCTCTCGGGATGAAGATTAGGTTAGGTTGCATTGCACAAGCATGCCTCGTCGCCAGGCAAGAGGGAGAGAGACACGACACACAGCCTGCCAGAGAGTTGACTTTAAAGCTGCCTTATCTCTGCCTGCCACTGCCGCCTCAGATCAGGACCAGACAAGAGGAGCTGTCGAGGAATAATAAGACCAGACAGGCACAAGCTGGGGGCATCTGCTGCTGCTAGCCCTTGTATATACAAACAAACACACACACACATACACACACACATACACACACACACACACACACACACACACACAAAGATGCCCACAAAAATGCATGCACACACAAACACACACACAAACAAAGAAGCCCACATAAATGCATGCACACACAAACACAACTATGCACACACACACACACACACACACACACGCAAACACAAACACACGCAAACACACACACACACAAAATCAATCGCACACGCATGCAAATGTGCAAACAGAATATGGACACAACACAATCCTGTTATTTTTTAACTAGAGGGAAGGCAGACCATCAAGAGAATGATCTGTGTCTTGCCTCACACATAAGCTGATTAGCCACACAATTGCTATTGATACGGCAGGCAAAGGGCAAAACAAAGGATGAGTGGCAAGCCCTACAGATCTGTGAAGATAACACACTCCTTTTTTCTTCTCAGTAACATGTTAATAAGCCTCTAATAGGCCACATTAAAGCCCCAGACCACAAAGCAAATAGAATGCACATTGACGCACACACAAAATATCCCATTTTGTGTGTGTGTGCGGGTGCTAGTCAGTGGGGGGGGGACACATAAAGGCATCTCACATGCAGTGTTCGTACACGTGGAAAGTGTTTGTTCTGTACCGGGGCCACATGACATTATTCCCCTGATCCTGACCTGCTGTCACTCAAACACCCTGCAAACACACACACACACACACACACACACACACACCCTGCAAACACAGCTCTCGTGTGGCTGGTTAAAAGCAAGCAGCACTGCGCCTCAAATTCAAGAAAGCAGACACACACACACACACACACACACACACACACACACACACATCATCATCTAATACACACGTGATGGAGTCAGCAAAAAAATGGCATGTGAATCCTTCAGTGCTTTTAGATGTGCACACAAATAGACAGCAAGGTGAATAGAATGCGCGTGCATGCGTGCACAATAGACACACACACACACACACACACACACACACACTGTCACAGTGCTGGCCTTTCTGCGTTCAACCCCCAGTCTTTGTTACAGAGCCTGTGGAGAGAGACAGCCGGCGGAGCTGCACTAATGATCAGCCTCACCTGTGGCAGGGAAACAGTGCCAATCCCCAGACTGGATCTATCCGGCCTGTGTGTGTGTTACAGCCTTTTTTTGTTTGTATTTCTATTTCTTTTAGATATCTGGTAGTCCGGTTTTTTTTTTGCGGCTTCAGTACTTGAGTCTTTATGTTGTACTGCTGGGTCCACGGGCCAACAGCGTGGTTTGCCCAGCGGTTGGTTGCTCCTCCTTTTGTTCTGTTCGGCCAGATCTCCTCGCCTATTTTCTTTGTCGTATTCGGTTTTGGGCGAGCTGTATCCCTGTAATAAATTCCTTCTTTTGTTCCTTTTTAGCAATTGTTATGTCTCGTGGGTTGAGCCGATCCGGGGAGTGGACATAACAACACACACACACACACACACACACACACACACACACACGCACGCACGCACAACAAACGCATAGACAGTCAGTGTACACAGGATGTGACAGGTATAGGTTCAGAGGATTCTGAATCACAGTTTAAAGTGAGACCTGCTGCGTGCTGTCAGCAGGAGTGTGGAGAGACAACACAGGTGGCCAAATAAAAAAGGAGACTGATAGGGAACGCTTCCATCACGATGGAGGGGCGACCTCGCTGTTGTACGGGAAATCGGGAATGATTTGCTTGTTGGGAACGGTTCTATGCTAAAACTGTTCTGCGCTAAAAGTCTCTGCTGTGCCCTTGAGCCTGAATGACTAATGATGATCATTAACATGACACACAGCCACTCTGCACGTAAGTGCGTAACTGTGTGTGTGTGTGTATGTGTGTGTGCATAGACGCATTTATCCACCGTGTCACCGTGACCTTTCTTTTTCCCGCCCTGCTTGCATCTCTGGGGGTCCCGGGGTCCCAACGGCATCCTGGGATTTATACGCTTATCCTTCCCTCCATCTCACCCTCCATCTATACATCCATCTACACATCCAACTATACCTCTACACATCCATACCTCCATCTCTACATCCATCTATACATCCATCTCCACATCCATCTATACATTCAACTATACATCCATACCTCCATCTCTACATCCATCTATACATCCATCTTCACATCCATCTATACATCCATCTTCACATCCATCTTCACATCCATCTATACATCCATCTATACATCCATCTTCACATCCATCTATACATCCATCTTCACATCCATCTATACATCCATCTTCACATCCATCTATACATCCATCTCTACATCCATCTATACATCCATCTTCACATCCATCTATACATCCATCTATACATCCATTCACACACACAGACACACAGACACAGACACAGACACACACACACACACACACACACACACACACACACAGGAGATATGCCATGTGTGTGTGTCTTAATGACTCGGGTCCTGAGGTGACAAGGGAGTTAATGATTTCATTCGTAATCGTACTTAACTCTACATCCCAGACACCTTGGCATGCGGGAGACTTATTTTAACTCCTTTCTAAACTTCTCTTACCCCAACTTCTAAACCTGATTTCCAAATAGACACACACACACACAGACACACACACACACACACACACACACACACACTTAATCCTGTTAAGGTGTTAAATTGACAAGCGATTCACAGTTCTTTGTTACAGAGCTACTATTGATCATCGTCCAGCCAGCAATCACTCTCACAGGCTGTGTGTGCACGCGCGCGTGTGTGTGTGTGCGTGTGTGTGTGCGCGTGTGTGTGTGTGTGTGTGTGTGGAGAGAGTGAGAAACAGGTGGGATTAATGGGATTAATTGAGCCGTTCCTGAGCTACACTCCCTGGTGGTAATCCACAATGAGGTTCTTCCAGCAGTGACCGTCTTAGCCGACCGGCTTTACTGCTGCTGAGTTATGGACTGCATAGGAAGTCTGAACTCTCGCGGATACGGACTCCCCAAATAAGCTAGGGCATGAATCAACGTATTAATAATCTAGTCTCTGGGTCGTCTATGCGTTGCTTGCTCAGAAACACAGACAGAATTGTGTGTGTGTGTGTGCATATGTTACATATTTCATCATGCGTGATTTTCCTTTGGGGGAAAAAAAAAGATGAGAACGACTGCTAGGCACACACACACACACACAAACACACACAAACAAGCACACATGTAGACACAAACAATCAAACACACACTCAAACATGCAATGCACACACACACAAGCACACACACAAGCACACATGTAGACGCAAACAAGCACACATAGCACACACACACACACACGCGCACACACACGCACACAGCCATAAACAGCATAAGGATCAAAAGGCAAACATGACAGATAGCTCTTCTACTGCGGCGGTGCGCCAGAGACCAAAATGAGAAAATGTAATAAGAGAGAGAGATTAGAAATAGAAAAAAAAGGAGAGGAGGAGGAGAAAGAGGAGAAAGAGGAGGAGAGATGGGTGCAATGTATCTGATGACCTTGATTCTATGTGTCCTCTTTGACAAGAAGCAGAAGAAGAAGAAGAAGAAGAAGAAGAAGAAGAAGAAGAAGAAGAAGAAGAAGAAGAAGAAGAAGATGGGGGAGGAGGAGGAGAAGCCCAGGGAACAAGATGGATGTGGCGAGGTGCTCATAAATTAATAAAACCACCATCATGAGGAAGGATAGCAGGCTGCCCAGACTGGACTCTGGACGCCGCATCCTCAGGGCCACTCTAGTCTCCCTCTACACCGACCTGTCTAGGTGTCTTGTGTGTTTGCGTATATGTCTAGCACATATGTCACTCTCGTCTCGTCTTTTCTTACCCGGTGTGGGTGTGTGGGTGCGTCGTGTGTGTGTCTAGCAGTCGGATTGATTGTCTAGCGCGTGATTAAATATGCAACCTTATGCACACACACAATATTGCCCGTGTGTGTGTGTGTGTGTCTATCAAGCTAGCCACTATTCCCCCTGCTTTTAGTTTTTTATCTTACCCATGAAAAAGCACATAAAGAGTACAGCATAAAAACAAACACAAACAGCAACGCCGCACACCCCGGGTACACTAACTGGACGCACAAATAGAGCGGATGTGGGGAGCCATTAGAGTGTTTATGTGTCACGCCGACTTTCCATCAGGAACAACATTCATCAAACAAGTCCTTTGGCCCCCGGAGCACGGCACAACCCCCTTAGCAAGCGTTTAGCCGCCATTAAAACATCCGCTCTGTTTAACAAGCCGACACCACACATAACACATGCCGTTTATCAGGAGTCTGTCGGAGGAAGTTCTCACACCTTTCCCTCCCTCTCCCTCCCTCTTTCTCTCTCTCTCTCTCTCTCTCCCTCTCTCCAAGGGTAAGATGGATTTGGAGCGAGAGACCCACACTCACTGTCTCTCTCTCTCTCTCTCTCTCTCTCTCTCTCTCTCTCTATCTCCCTCTCTCTCGCCTTCCACAAACCACCGCCATCCCTCGGTCTCTCTTTCATTCTGTCAGTCCGTGGTGAGTAATGCGGTTGGTTATAATAAGGCCATGTCCCGCCCCGATGTGATTTGCATTCGGCGTCAATCAGAGCCCCACAAGGGGCCCACATGTCCTTGTCACTGTTGATGACATCAGCAGAGGTGACCCTGAGAACCGGAAACGAGCGTCGCGGGAGACAGTGGATCAAATGCCGCGTTACCCCTTCATCCCGAGAGGACCGGCACCAGGCCCCCCGGACGCCGATACGTAAGGCGTTTAAACACATGAGCAAGCAGTCGCGTCACGAAAACCGCTCGAACGATTCGATTCTCCACTTTAAGTCTATCATAAATGAAACCCAAATTCCAAACCCCAAACAAAATAATAAGCATGCAACAACAAGAGTAATGTATTTCATGCACAGTAATCTTTTTCACACCATGTTATCTTCGCAAACTATGTATTATATGAAAGCTTAGACTCCACTGATTGCAACAGTCAAAACAGTCTGTGAACGAAACTCGCTGAACTAGCGGCCAAAAAGACATCAACGCCTTTTCAAGTTTCAACCACAAATCTCACTCATTGTTGTTGTTGTCGGCTAAGTTGTGTTTTAGCGCGTACAAATGATCATAAATGGATAATACCGTCTCTGGGCACCATTTTGAAACCTGACACGGTGGCTGTGGTCAAAATCGCATCGCTAATGTACTATTCATACTCAGTCTAATGTCAAATTGAGTACGTAATGAGTTCACACTGCGTAGTATGTGGATCTTGTGCATGCGAGAAAATGCCCATTTGTATGAAAAGAGTACGCGGCGTGAACTTACTCGACGTACTCAACTGCCCCACAATGCATTGCGTCTCTTCAGACGTCATCTCGCATCTCCAAAAGCGTTGGAGCCAGGGTGACTTTATCGACCGAATTAACATTAAAGCTCAATAGAACATACAACATTAAACAGTCAAATTACAGTTTTCAGCCTGCTTTCAAATCTCCACTATTGCTGCCGGTCGGTGCGCAATGCATTCTGGGATACTTTGCTGTGTACTTCAGTGTGAACGGTCTGCTGGTAATGACATACTTAATCGTTAATTCAGTCGGCAGTACGCAGTACATGGGTACTTGGCTTGATACCATTCAATTATATTCGCCCTGACCTTTTAGTAGAATTTGAACAATGGGTTCTCAAAATATTCCGCTGTTTGTATCTCATCGTGTTTGTTTTGACGTTTTTGCATTGATGTGCGTTGGATGTATTGGTTTTATTTGGAGACTCAGCCTCCACCTACTTCTAGTAAAGCCTATCTTTCCTCTACTTCACTGTATTGGCATCAAATCCTGACCCAGGTATCCTCAGACGTTGTACTATGACTAATGTGCTACGTGGTACTCCCTCTAAAACCTTACATCAGTTTCATTAACCCTTCCTTTTATGCATTGTTCTAGTGTTATTCGCTCTGACCTGGTGGCATCCACATTGATTATTTCACTTTGCACAACAATCTCACAGGTGTTATCTTTCTTTCGGTACCAAGATTACATAAAACTATAGCCCTTGTATTTGTGAAAATATACTTGTTATTGGTATATATACTTATTGTTATTTTCGCAAAAAGCTGAAAATAGGCCTAGTGATGAAGAGGTTAACAGAGATATGAAACGCCTCTGGCCAGAATTTAATTATAGGTGTGTTGCGCGGAACGACAATCATAAAACTTAGATTAGTAAGGGCAAATCAAAAGTTCTTTCTTTGTTTGGATTGGTGGTCCGAGAAGCAAGAGTTGCACTTTGATCAAAGTAGGCCTACTCCTTGTGCCTTCAATTAAAAAAGAGTAAGAAAACAAGAAAAATAAAATGTTAGCTTTAGAGATATTTATATTATTGTTTTGGACCGCTTCCCCCAAAGTTGTCTATCCTGCCGATGAAAACAGCATGTGCGCCAACTGGGACATATTCAGCAGGCTACTTAAAAGCATAAATAAGACTGGCCCATCTGCTCATCGAGAGCGGACCATAGCCAGGCAGCCAGCCAATCAGCCAACGATACATCCAATTAGATTAAACTTCATGCGCAGTTTTCTGCCTGAGACAAAAACAAGCAGATATTCTGACTGACCATAATGGTCATACATGCTCAGGCCAACTAACTCCTTGGGCCAGAGAGAATACTTTGTACACGTGCCTGCGTTCGCCGGATCCTGGCTTGACATGTGAAATTTGACCATAGCAATTTCTTCCTTTTCATTTCTCTAATGGGCTTTGTCAGTTGAATGGCATTTGCGATCGGGAAATACAATCGTGCAATCACGCACACAAAACCCGTATCAGAAAGAGATGTCAGTCGATCACAAACATTCAGTCGGTCACCTGTGAAGCCCTTCGAATGCTCACATGTACATACACTGATACTCTCTCTCTCTCTCTCTCTCTCTCTCTCTCGCTCTCTCTCTCTCTCTCTCTCTCCGCCCTCATTCACACACACACATGCAACCCCCCTCACACACACACATACACACGAACACACACACACACACACACACACACACACACACACACGCACAAATACACTGCCAGTGCATACAGATGCCAGCCTGCAGCGCCATTAAATCAGACACAACCTGCCAGATTTAAGGCCACCGTCTGTCTGCCACACCTGGCTGCCACACACACACTCAC
>JAOPJI010061264.1:0-12132 GCA_027122695.1 Merluccius productus
CTATTTAGCCAAATGCAAATAGCTGTATTATGAGCTGCATTATATAAATAATTATTCACTTGTTGTTGGTGTTGTTGTTGTTGTTGTTGTTATTATTATTATTAATCGATGATAATTAAATTGTTTGAGTCATTCTGTCATTTGTATTTTTTATTAAATGAATGTATGGATTTCTGTATTTATTTCTGTCTGTATTCTGTCCATGTGTTTGCGACTGCTGTTATATTGACCTCACTTTCTCTCTTCCCTGGGCAGTGACCCTGCGGCCCCAGCAGGGAGTTCATCAGGCAGGAGCGCCAGCCTCTGTCTGCACCGGCGGCCTACATCCACACAGGAGAGCACGGACGACGCCGGCTCCCTCTGCACCCAGACGGTTTGTCTGCTGGCTGTCTGAATGTAGAGCTGTCTGTCTGTATGCAGAGCTGTCTGTCTGTATGCAGAGCTGTCTGTCTGTATGCAGAGCTGGCTGTCTGTATGTATAGCTGTCTGTCTGCATGGAGAGCAGCAGGAATCTATGGAAGAACGGCCCTTTGGTCCTATAGTCATTATTCTATGGGCCGTATAGACTATGGGCCACGGCAGCCAAAACCCTTGAGAAAACGATTTCTGTAGTCAAGTTAAAAGGGACGCTCATTCACAGAAAATTAGATAAATATCATAGAAACACTATTTCAATCGATCCCACGTTCTCGTGTAGAGCATTTCTTTGCATTTTCATTAAAAAGACGAACATTTTCTCAGTAAAGTAACGGCCATTGACAGTTTGACTGACAGTTTGATAATCCAATGAGTTCTCTGCTGCCTACATTCTGTCACGCGATTGGGCCATATGTTGTATCGAAAAACAAGGAAATTCAGTGGGTCCGCCATCAGTCTCGTTACTAAGGCAACAAATCAACACATCTCGGCTGCAAGAAACGTCATCTACTACTGAATCCGCAAACGCGAAGTCTGCCGAAATGTGCATGTCAATTTCTCTGTAATAATTAGACCATTTAACGAAACGGTTGCTTGCAATGGTATTTTCCGAGGTAAAGCCAATGTGTCTGTGATCAAGATGAATGGAGACTTAATGTATGCCTTCCTATTAAAGAACATTCTCGATGCACATCAATACTCTGCGAATTAGACCATTCACTAAAACAGCTGCTTGCAATAGTATTTCCTGCGGTAAGCCAATATGTTCATTCATGTAAGGTGAATGTAGATTTAATATATACCCTCCTATTAAAAAAACATACAGCTGTGGGTATTCTCGCTACAAAATGTGATTTGAGGGGGGGGGAAGAACTTTTTAAAATATTGCTCGTAATAATTGCAGAATGAGAATATTATAAACAAACTACTTTTATTAAAGGTCCTGTAGACAACTTGCTTTAACGTATCAATATGAAGTAAATGTATTTTGCAGTTTAATAATACTTATGTCATTATAATAATGACACCATCTGCATTTAGATTGGTTCCCTTAGCTTCCCTATAAGCCTTGCTTTCACCATGCAGCTCTGTCTGTCGAGGAAAAATCAAGGCACCATTTACTGCACAAAGAAAATGCGTCAACCAAACCAGGAGGAATAGCACTTTTACCCGATGTATATCTGCATGCTATGTTTTTGCATTGCATACTACCTGAATAAACCTCATGTCGCGACTCTCCAGTCAGGCTAGCAACCCAGTTTGCTTTTCTCAACACATACTAAAGAATTTGCATCAGCTTTAATGTCTCCATTATAGACTAAATGAATAAATAAACTCACGGTTTTAATCCTAAAGTTTTGTTCTACTCTCCCCCCCCCCCCCGACGCCAACCCCTGCTGCCGATACTTGTTTGTGCGAAGCAATACTCAAACTATGGTATTACTATGCACATCATTACAATAGCTTTTGCCTGTTCCCAAATAAAATTATGCCAATTTCACTTACCTTACCACTCAGTGAACATGCATCGTTCTTTATTATTTACAAAGTGTTTTGTTTCTTTCGAGGAGATTTCCAAAAAATGCGCGTCTTGTGTTGTTAGTGTTTGCTAGGCTCTGAGGAAACGGAAAGCAATCCGGTTTGTCTTTGCGACAGCGGTGCAAAGATAATACCACTTGGAAACGCTAGGGTGGGAAAAGTTGAAAGGTTGTCTACAGTCCCTTTAAGGCACAAACAACATTACCGGTATGCACAAATAACATTTTCAAACTAGAAACCAGGATACAAAATTAAGGGAAAAATATTGGCATAGTGTCTCGCAGAGCGTAATTTACCAGGTAGTGAAGATGTATGCTTTTGTTTTGCTCTTCTTGTTTTTTTTGCCTGTATTGAGGCATCGGTAAGATACCGATGGCAAGTCTTGTGACACCCGCCGTCGTCGTGTATTCCTCCTAGATGGCTTGCATGCTCGTTTAAGAAGGTGGTGTCACTTTGACAGCCCACCGGATCCTTACAAACATTAACACAATACAAGAATGTGGTCCATGTTGTTGTGTTAAATGGCCGTAGTTCTTTGGAAACCCCATCACAACAGCGTTTAACATCTCCAGATGCCATTGTTTCGTAATGTTTACATCCAGGTGCACATTGTGTAAACTGTCTCTTTGCTATAGTTACAATAGACACTATAGACTCTGATTGGCTGTTCCGTGTGACAGAATGTCGGCGGCAAATAATTCATTGGATTATAAAACTCAGTCAAACTCCTTTACTGAGAAAATAATAAAGTATTCATCTTTTTAACTCAAATGCGAAGAAATACTCCACACGTGAACATGGGATCGATTGAAATAGTGTTTCTATGATATTTATCTAATTTTCTGTGAAGGTTTCGAGTGTTAACTGGACTACAGGACAAGCTCCTAGCGAGGGAGGGCCCATAGTCTACTGGGCCGTGAGTATTTAAACCCAGCAAGACTTGTAGGCTAATTGCATATTAGACACACAGCATTGTAGGCTAGACAATATCCTTCCTGCTGCAGTGACTTTACACAAATACCATCATATATATTTGTGAAATGTAAGGAACGTGTGAAGCCTTCAATGTATGAAAAAGTGGATACCGCCCAAGCTTCCTGTCTGTCTGTACATAGAGCTATACGTTGTCATCTAACAACCGTTTCTCACTGTAACATTCTTTTAACCTTTTTATAATTGCCATTTTGAACAACAGGCACACGGGATTGAGAAGCCAGAGGATCAACCAGGTACCTGATTTGTGACTTGTGACTGATCTCTACTTACTTTTGTTGTACTTTTGTTACATAATAGTATAATGTGTGTGATCTAGTTATTGACTCAGTTTGTGTGACAGAACCTGCTCCGGTGCACCGTGCTGAGTTGCTAGAAGCTGTGGGTGGCTCTGTGGTGGTTGAACCTCCCAGTAAAAAGAGGAGAGCATCATTGGTTTCCAGGCAGAAAAGTAAGCAAAGTGTGTGTTTTTTTAATGTAATGCACTGAGGTGTGTGTGTGTGCGTGTGCGTGCGTGCGCATGCATAGGTACGTGTAAACCATAACTACTAACAACTAAAATGTGATTCCATGCTCATGTGACAGGTGGCATGTCTAGCCGATGAACCAATAGAAACCGCACAACAGGCCTGATCCGTTTTTGCAGGATTGCAATACCATGTCTCATGTTGTTGAGACAGATGATACTCGTGAGCAGGAAGATAATAAATGACTCATTTGAGCTTATTGTAGTATGTTGGCAATGTCTGGTTGGCCAACCTGTTTTATTTGGGTTTTTTTTGTGCTGGGTTAATGCGGGGCAAAGTCGTCTGCCAACATTACTGATGCAGGCTAGCAATTTTCAAGTCTCGCTCCTTGGCTCACCCTTCACGTTAACGTTGACATTAACAACAATGAATGCGAGCAGGAAGGCTGGGTTCAACGTAAACATGTATTGCTGGCACCAGTCGGGCTGAAACATACTAGCCCCAAGGCAATTTTTAATGGCACTCAACTCAAGTTGTAATTATCAGCGTTAAAACTTCTGTTCTTGACATGTTAAACAAAAACACGACAAACTCTGTCTCTTGCTTACACTGGAGTCATTTTAGAATGCATATATCGATATATTTTAAGATATATCACTTAACATTTTTGACTGTCCCAACATGACTTTCGCCTGGCCCCGGGGCCAGGCGAAAGTGACGAAAGCCACCAGGCACTCTCTTGTTTACAGACACGAGGGCACCGCCCTAAAGGAAAAAAAGGACATAACTAACTTTGTGATTTCTGTTTGTTTACCGTCCGAGCAGATCATGCTCCAAGCCCACCTGCTGCTGAGCCGTCGGAGGCCGTGGCCCACACTGTTGAGGACGAAGACCCTCCCAGTAAGAAGAGGAGAGGTCCTGGACCGGGTCGAAAAGGTAAGGGATGGACAGGGAAAGTCCCATGCATGTCCAAACATGTCAACGCGTAAACATGTTTTCCTGTGAAACTCCCAGGTGTAAAACACATTATGTAAAATATTATTATGATGTATATGTGGAATAGGAAAAACAAATCGCCATGCCACAATTTGCATTATGTTGGTATATTTGTATACAACTACATCCTCTATTGCTCCAGCCAAGTCGGAGGTTCAGCCCAGATGTACGGGGAAGAGGCAGACCAGAGGGACCTCGGCTGTGAAGGAGTTGACAGCTGAAGCCAAGAAGGGCTCCATTGACCCGCTACCACTACTACAAGCTGAGCAGGGCACCCATACTCAAAAGAAGGCTGACGCGGCAGCATCCAGCCAGCCATTAGACACGCAGTCCTCCGATGATGTCACTCGAACTCCTGAAACGCCTCTAAAAAGGTGAGTCGGGGAGAACGAGGAGCTTCTGATCTTGTACCGTTTTCTGAACTCTGTAAAAGTCAAGAATTAGAGCATGCGTTTTTGCAAAAGCATGTTGACTGTTGGAAATCAATTAATCAATAAGTCTTTTCTTTTCTTTTCTTGGAGACCTGGCAGGAAACCCAAGGGCTTCCTCTCTTTCCTCTCAGACAAGCCGACCCCCGGCCCCTCTGGAAGCCCCGGGTCAAAGGTGAAAGCGCCACCCCTAGCCCCTCGGGTCAAAATGCCCCCCGGTGCAGCGAGAAGACCGGGCCCAACGAAACACGCCGCCAGGCAAACGCCACTCAGAGAGGTTTCTGTGGCAGTGGAGCGAAGGCCGGCCGGCATCACTTCTGTAGCGCCGGCGTCGCTAGCTGCAGGCTCAGCGGAGCCGAGGCCGAGCAGCTCTGGATGTACAGTCAAGGTAACGCACTCATGAAGTGGGGCTGGACGATATGGGAAACAAAATCATATTGTCATTATTTTGACAGATATTGCGATATGATTCACCATGATAATGATGAATCGTGATAATGATAATTTGTGCATCAGTTTCCATTTCAAAGAAAAAACTATTAATCATTAGGGATCCACCTATTTATCGGTGCATCCCTACTGCGGTAACGGCCGATATTCGCGTTGTTGACTGCCATCGGCCTATCGGGAAATAAGATGACATTCACCGATGTTTATCTGGTTTGTCACATACATTTTTGTCAGGCTTGGGTTGGGCTTGGACAGGGCCTGATTTGTTTGCCCAATCAAAGCTCATAACGGCTGCTGGCTGGACGCGACTCTGGCATGATGAAGTAAGCAGGCGGGTGCCACACGCACATGTGGTTTGTTTACAAATAAAAGTGAAAGAAAATGTTGGCGGTGCGGGTCTCAGAGAAACATCAGCTTGTAAGACGTGTTCCAGTGACGTCAAGAGGAGGTACTACAACCAAGAATTTTAACATCAAATCTCATCAGCCATTTGAAAAGCAGACATGGAGAAGTGTACGTTTACCTGAAAGCAGATACAAAACGGAGAAATTAACTGGACATCAAGAAAGCACAACGCATAAAACTAAATACTAACTACAAAACTAAACTAAAACTGAAACAGTTATTCTTCACAAAAATAATCTGACATGTGAAAGAAGGTTATATTAAAGGTTATTTCATGCATGTCTTTGTAGGATTTAATTTGTGCTCATTCAAAGATGGTGTGATGAAGGGCTAAAAGACTTTAAAACAGTTCAGTTACTGTTTTTATAATGAAGACTTCTGTGCTTCCCTGGCACAAAAGGGGGAATAAATAACAAACAAAAAAACCAAGGCATCGGCTCTCCGGCTATTTTAAACATCGGTATTGGCCCAGAATTTCACAATCGGTGCATCCCTATTAATCATGATGTGACATTTGTTGGGGTCTGAACAAACAAACATCTGGAGAAAAAAATGTGTAGGCCATCTCTGCAGCACTACGGTACTTCATTTTTAATGGTGTTATACATTTACACAGTTCACCTTTATCTATATATGTGATTTGGATATTGCACTTTGCCATTGCGATTTCGATAATATTTAGATTAATTGTTCAGCCTTAACTCTCCGACTGTAGAAATGTAATGGGTTCGATCCCCCGTGTCCTCAGCCTACCTGTAGGCATCCTAGAGCAAGATGCCCTAACTAAACCCGCCTACAGGTTTAAGACATTTTAAGACCAAAACGGAACCGTTTCCAAAACGTGACATCACAAGTGGGAGTTTGTCCACCCAGATGTAATGAGGATAGATCCGCCAGCCTAGCGAATGTAGACTGTACCATCTGGTCGCTCATTGTGAAAGTCTGTGTTCCCCCCCTACAGATGGCCGACGACCACTCGAATGACAAACTGGATGTCAGCTTGGAAGAGGAGGAGCCGACGAACATTTCCCAGTACTTCTTAAGTGACATTTTCACAGATGTGGACGAATGAGGGAGTTTTTTTTATGTAGCTCTGTAGTTCTATTTAGACATTAAAAGTTATTGTAAATAAAGGTTATAAAAGTGTTTTGCTATTGTATCATAGAATGCAGTCGTTAAAACCGTAAATTTACTATTTATTTGCAGCTGTTTAGGATCGATATACCATAACTCCTTTTATGCTTATTTTGGCTTTTTGTAGCTAAATATTGTTTAGTAGATATATTTTAACTGGTAAACTCTTCAGAATTGAAAAACATAAGCTAACAGGAACCATCAACATATTATGTCACTTAAGCAATTCACAAAAGTATTTTTTTGTGCACATCTGGACTTGTGTAAAATGTGCAACTTGAAGTAAACCTCATAAAACCAGTCTTTGTAAACCCACCAACGTCAGTCTTTGTAAACCCACCAACGTCAGTCTTTGTAAACCCACCAACGTCAGTCTTTGTAAACCCACCAACGTCTTAATTTCTCTGGTTGTTTGCTCAGGGTAAGGTATAAGTTTACTTTCTTATACCAAGTAAGTTAACATAAGAATCCGTTGAAAGTCATGTTGCCAGGCAGGCTTTCCTATGAAGATAACGAACATTTGAAAAAATAACATTTCCTTTTTTGTAAAGCTGTTAACTTATGTTCTGCAAGTAGTGTTTTGTACTTATTTTCTGCTAGTTCTAGCTAAGTATTTGTTTTCCTAGACATTAGTGTTAAAATGCTATGTTGTGCATGCATTTAATTTGCAGTTTAGACCCTCAGCAATCCATTGCTATGAAAACATACCTTATTTTTCTCTGTGAGATGTTAATAAATCAAGCCTTGCATATGACTTATGGATTTGTCATTTATTCCACCAGCATCACATACGGTGTGATGATGGTTTAGTTTCTTAATAAATGTTTAAATGTGTTTTGGTTTGAATGTTGCATTTGTATTGTACGCCGTGCTTTCATCATGTGATTGCTTATTGTGTCGTTGGAAAATACATTAAATCAGTCAGCTCTTCTCAATCTGTCCCAGCTCTTGGTGAACGAGATGCTGTGGCACATGGGAGAAGGTTGCCTTCAGGGCCTTCTGCCAGACGGCCGCTGTAGTATGGAGAGCAACCAGGTTCATGTGGGTGAGGGTGGAGGGGGATGAATGGGTCAAGCACAGGACTTGCACCCAGGAGACCGGGGTTTGTGTCCTGAACCCCTTTAGTGTTTTTAGACTTCATTTTGAGTTTTGTTTTTTGTTTGATTTGGAGTTTGGTTAGTTTCAGGCAAAACAACTACCTGGTTAGGCAACACAACTACCTGGTTAGGTTTAGGCAACATGTCTACTTGGTTAGGTTTAGACAACACAACTCCCTGGTTAGGTTTAAGCAACACAACTACTGGGTTAGGTTTGGACAACACAACTCCCTGGTTAGGTTTAAGCAACACAACTACTGGGTGAGGTTTGGACAACACAACTCCCTGGTTAGGTTTAAGCAACACAACTACTGGGTTAGGTTTGGACAACACAACTCCTTGGTTAGGTTTAGGGTTAGCTTTCTTCCAGAAAGCCCAGAAGTCAAACTTCTCCCATCACGTGCTGCCATCCGGATAGCAGAGTCGCCACCAGTTCAGCCAGAGACTCTCTAACGCTAAATGAATACATATACATAATACATAACAATGTCGCCATGTTTTATATTCGCATGTCACTGCACTTGAAACGAGTGATCCGTCTTGGTTGTATTTGAGGAATGGGTTAACCTGGCAATTATGACTGCTTGAAACTTGATCAGTTGACATCCTGTACCGACAGCCACTCACTGTTGCACTTTCTCCTGACAAATGTGCTTCTTGTAAGTCGCTTCGGACAAAAGCGTCTGCTGAACGCCCTAAATGTAAAATGTGAATTGTAACCCAAAGTAACTGATCTGCTCCACGCCGCGACGTCCATGCCCCACTTGTTCCTAAAGCGCCCCCGCGCGCCCTCTGGCGGCCAGCGGGGGGACTGCGGTCGCTGTTGGGGAGGGACGGCTCATTGTCCCGGTCCTGTCCCGGTCTCTCTCCCGGTCTCTCTCTCTCTCCCCGTACCTACGCCATCGTTCCTCAAGGTCCGTTATTTCTCCTGGGTGAGTTCAAGTCCGCAGCAACATGGACATCTGTGATGGCAACGCGGTGAGTAGATGATGATCTTCTCCCCCCAATGGGGCTACCATATAAAGCGGACTGAAAGGTCTCAATCAATTACTGTATTGAGTGAGTAATTAGTGTACTATGTGTTAGTTTGGCAGTTATATGTCATAAATAAGTCATTCAAAGTATTGTGTTATTCACGAATGAGGTGATTGTGCCTATGTGCGGGAAACAATGGGCTTAACTGCTTTAGTCCCACTTGTTTGGTGGTTTTTCCAGGAAGCTTGAATGAATGACAGTTTGGCAGCATGTGAATGAGAAATGTGACAATGTGAGTGAACAACTCCCCTGTTGATGGAGCGGTTAATCTGCAGCTTAATATAGATCTAATGAAAACTTTCACAATAACTAAGTGAATTGTTATTTTACATATGTGTATTCCTTCAATGTTAATATAGATCCTAAGGCCTGCTGTAGTATAATAACCAATACACATGTTCACATGAATGCTCATTTTCTCATTCTGAATTGCTAGCAAGACATTATTTGACTTCACACTGTTCTTAAAGTGAAAGTGGGCAGCAATATAATGTTTGGTTCAATCAGCTTAGCTGGACTACACACCTTTAGACTCAGGGGCCACATGTCACATGGGCCGTGGCCAAGAATCAAAAGACAGGCTTTGTAAGTGCCCTGACCCCATGTGCCTCTTACGTAATGTGTGGTTACCTTTACTTCCTGCCATGCTACTTTAGGCTATGTGACCATGATTACCACGTTTGTGCTTAAGGGTGAAGTGGACCGGGAGGTTGTCTTGCATCATGCATTTCTGATCTGCTGTTCTTCATTCCTGTGTTAACAGCGGTGCGATTGTTGTGCTGCTGTGCTGCATGTAATCCACAATGAGCTCTTCACCGTGACACTAGTTGTGACCATCGCGAAGAGAGAGTTTGTTCTGTACGTGTATGGCCAAGCCTTTTAAGCTGCTTATTTCTATAACGTCTGATTCCTTTTTGGCCAGCCCATTTCTCCTAAGCCACTTGACTGCCTTTTCCTCCCAATGGAGCCACTGCACTTGCTGTGTTTTTACTTTGAATAAACGGACTGCACTATATGCACTTCTTCTTCATCTGCAGCCTTTCTCATTGTGCTCATGGAAGATGACATAGGCCGCCGCTCTATGAACGCGGGGAGAGGGACTTTGGGTTTGTGTGTTACAGCAGTTCATAGACCCTTTTCAAAAAAGCCATACGTGTATGTGTCACTCATCATGGCACTCATTGTAGGTCTGCTCATTGTACATACCAGGGCACAGTAGTAAATTGAGCTGAATAAGATACATTTCATACGTATATAGAAAGGACCAGACCTATAATTAGTGTCACGAGCTATGCTAGCATCAACACCGCCAGATTTATCACCCGCGGCCTAACCCCTGCTGCGTGCGCTTCCCCCAGGACGGAGAGGTGCAGAGGCAGATCGACAGGGAGGTGAGGATGCAGGAGGGGGCCAGTAAGCTGTTGGCAGCGTGCTCCCAGAGGGAGCAGGCCCTGGAGGCCTCCAAGAGCCTGCTGACCTGCAACGCCCGGATCCTGGCCCTCCTCAGCCAACTGCAGCGTGTGAAAGAGGCCCAGGTCCTGCAGAGGATGGGCCACAGGTCAGGAGGGCGGAGGGCGGGACGGCTGAGCTCAGGGATGGTTAGGGGGTTGTCGTAGGGCTGGGCAATATATTGGTATATCGATATCGTGGTGTGAGACTAGATATCATCTTAGGTTTTGGATATCCTAATATCATGTGTCTTTTCCTGGTTTTAAAGGAAAGGTTGTGAAAGGAAGTGAAGGAAAAAAAAGAGAAAATACTTATTGCTTTTCATTTGTCAAGTATTTAATTCACACAGGAGAATACAAAATTGTGGTTATTTTATATAGACTATTTATTCATTAAATTACCAGAAAGTTTGTGAAAAAAAAGAGAAAATTGTGATATATATTATTATCGAGATATTAAATGACCTATATCTGGATATATATCGTTATCGAGCCTTTAAATGACCGATCGCCCAGCCCTAGTTGTCGAATATATAATATGGCCTGTGGTGTGAAGACTTCTTTGTGACCAATTTATTATTCACTTTATTTTCCAAAGGATTTTTGCAGGTGTACATCAACAAGTAACTTCTGTCATGAACCTATAGGCATACCAGGGCATTGATAGACAGAACAAATAAATAATATTCTCTAATAAATTCATAACTTCACATTTTAGTTGCAATAAAGCCGCCTACCCCGTCCCCATGGGCCTTTCTCTCAATTCCACTGGTGTGAAGAGACTTTGAGACAAATACAACTTACTTGACTGGATGGTTGGAGGGATGGGTGGATGGCTAATATGCTTGGATGATTACTAAATAGACAGTGAGTGTAGAAGGGCAAGGAGGGTGCTGTCTATCCATCTATGGGTAAAACCGCGTTTCATTGCAGGTCATCCGATGCCAACGACAGACTGCCCTGTACGGGGAAATTGGCCGTTTCAGGTGAGAAAAGGCTCATTGAAAAAAACAATGAGAAATCCTACGTTACGCAGCCTAAATCTAAAATACCAAGCAGGGTTAGCCGAACAAGCCTTGCGTTCGGTTCTGTACATTAACGCAATCTGTGTTGTCGTCGCTCCATAGGCCTCCGAATCCCTCTCATGTGGAAGGACTCTGAGTACTTCAAAAACAAAGGCGGTAAGTCCACCAATACCGAGCTAAAGACTTTACAGTTAGACAGCCCTTTCTTAGTATCTCCTTTCCTTCCTTTTACTTATTCGTTCTCTCTTTGTTTAGCTTTATTTCCTTCTTCCTCATTCGTATTGCCTATTATCTCGAAAGAATGTGATTTAATAATGTCACCGAGACAGGATGATGGGCAGACAACACCTTAAGTGTCACTCTAGTGTGCAGATGCCAGTAATAGTAATGATCTTTTTGAGACACCATAAAGGCTCTTGTGTTTGTGTTCTCGTTTTTTTGTCCTCTAACCCCCAGTGGCTCTACGCCTCGCACTGAGCTGGAATGGCTTTGTACAGGAAGCTATTGGGACTGACGCACATGGGCTCTCCAGCTATCGTCATATTGGGGTGTGGTCTCACCCTCGCTGTTTTAGAAGGAAGCAGGGTAACGCCACGCGACAACAGTCACCTGGAGGAATAAAGTCCCTCTCTCTCTCTCTCTCTCTCTCTCTCTCTCTCTCTCTCTCTCTCTCTCTCTCTCTCTCTCTCTCTCTCTCT
>JAOPJI010061278.1:0-12128 GCA_027122695.1 Merluccius productus
GTGTGTGTGTGTGTGTGTGTGTGTGTGTGTGTGTGTGTGTGTGTGTGTGTGTGTGTGTGTGTGTGTGTGTGAAGAATAACTTATTTTAGGACAATTCTTGATGGCAAAGTATTTGATTTAATAAAGCATGATCATGGGAAGACACATGGGAGCATTTGCCAAGCATCTTCAATGAGACAGTGGGTGTACATGATTCTTATAGGGAATCTTTTACATTGTGGGCAGTAACAACAAAGGAAACAAAAGGTGAGGGGAGTGACCATCGTGGAGAGTTAAGTCTTGGCTGTGGCCAGCCATGGCGGGAAAGGACAAGTTAATTTACAATACGCTATCGGGGGGAGATAAACATGTAAATGCTAGACAGCTAAAGGAATCTACACAACAAAGAAGTGAGTAGATTGGCTTCGCGGCTCCAGTGACAATGCGAATGCTAACTATTAAAGAGTAATACCTCTATACAAAGGTTTATTTAATTAACTATACACCATAGAACCTTATACGTTTTGTGTATATATATGTGTATACATGTAGTTCGTATATTCCACTAGATATATCTGTGGTGAAGAATAGAATAAAAAAGTACTTAATCCTGCAACAGTTAAGGCTTCACCTTCATCCTGTTCTCATTCCTCTCCCTGCCAGACCTCTGTCTCTCACCCCCCACTGTTCTTGAGGAGTTGATCAGGAAGCATCAAATGGCCTTTCTTTCATGTAACAATCAAACAATAGATCCTCCACAGACGATTGGAAAGCCCCCGATAGCCCCGCCCTTGTCATGTGTAACTGTTGTATGTGAGAAATTAAAGGGAGAATCCTTTTGAATTCGATCATTGAAATCAAAAGCAGGATCGACACGAACAAAAGAAAATGCGACCTGTTGATCCTGCTTATTTTTTAAGCTGTGTTTGTGGGGCTGTCATCTTTTTGTGTGTGTGTGTTTTCCACATGGAATCCTGAAGTTCCCAGACTTAAATGACGCTGGGGTATCCAACAACTGCCATGATATGGCTGTGACTCCAAAATGTGCTAAAATCAGGTGTACCATTTTCTCTCTGCCATACCGTATTTCAATCCGTCCCAAAATGTGCACATTTGCGCACCGAACCGTGCGCGTCATCCCGTTCGGTATGTTTTTTTTGGAATCGTTTCATTGAGGCGTGCTGGTGGAAGCTAACAGAGAAGGACCATAACTTGTGACTGCGCTGTTATCTTCGCAGCTTTTTGACAAAGCAGAGCTGCTGGAGTGCATCAGGAAGCTGGTGGAGGTGGACCAGGAGTGGGTGCCCTACTCCCTGGATGCCAGCCTCTACATCAGGCCCACCTTCATAGGAATCGAGGTGAGTCTGCCTGGCAACCCGTAGCCTTCTCATGCATGCATGCACGCACCACACTCGGGGCTAACTTTTTTTTTGTCCTGGCAACAAGGGGCTTGTTTCTGATTCCAGGGCTGCCGGGACACAGGAATTAAGTTGTTTCAAGAAACCGGTTAGGAAAACTAAGGGCTTAGTTACACTCACACTACTCATTTCATGTGATTTGGGGTCCTGATTAGCGGTCCTGTGTGGGCATGCTCAGATCGGTTCAATGGAGCGGTCTTGCATTTCCGGAGTTGCTCGTCGGTTCATGTGCATTTTTGTTCACAAATAAATTGAGTTTAGATCAAATCAAATCAATTGTATTTGTACACATGGTAAGGTAACATGGGTAAAACATTTTTTTACATCAAATAAAAACCACTCTCCCCAACCCAAAGTGCACGTTCATAATACTCGTATAACAATAAAAAATGATACCAAGATGCATACAACGCACCCATGCACACACACACACACATTTACTCACACCAAAAAGTGTGACTAAATGTGACTTGACAAGGAAAGGACACACACATGGCAGAGTTAATGTGGAAGATGACCAAATTGATTATCTAATTACTTGATTGTAAATGCTTGCTGCATTAAATATTTACCATACATGTATCTTAAGACCGCTGCACACAGCAGGACTAACCGATTTGTGATGTTAGCCTGCACTCTAAAAACCAGCGATTCCCAACCTGTGGGTCACGGCCCCCTAGTGGGTACAGGGGGTACTCTAGGTGGGCAGCCAAATAATTCAACAACAGCAAAAATAAACGTTATGACAACAATGTTAGTAGTATCTTTCTTGCTAAAATTCATAATTACTATTATTTATAGGTAGGCTACACATGATAGACCCTACCTAAGTAACATAGGTATGGCTTTTTTTCATAATTTACTGGGGTTGTTCTGTTTCCCGCTAAACCTCTTCCTCCCCCATCTCCCTCGTCCACTCCTCCTTGCTGCTGCTGCTCTGCATGGGTCAGCCCTCACTGGGCGTGTCCCGGGCAGGGAAAGCCATGATCTTTGTCATCATTGGCCCCGTGGGCCCCTACTTCGCCACGGGCTCCTTCAACCCTGTGTCTCTGCTGGCCGACCCGTCCTTTGTACGAGCCTGGAGGGGTGGTGTGGGCGCATACAAGATGGGAGGGTGAGTGTGAGGGCGTTGTCAAAAACGTTAGCATACATTTTGCATCAGACACTATTAAACGTCTGAAAACGGCAGTGCAACGCTGGACGTGGCTTTTTAATGCTTTTATAACAATGGATTATTTTTTCTTCTTGACTTTTCGCTGCCCCTGGTGGCGCGTCAAGGAACTACGGGCCTACGATCGCGGTGCAGAACGTGGCGTCGCAGAAGGGCTGCCAGCAGGTGCTGTGGCTGTACGGTGAGCAGGAGGAGATCACAGAGGTCGGCACCATGAATCTCTTCATCTACTGGACCACAGAGAATGGAGGTCAGTAAGGCTCTCTCTGCATCTGCCTTGGTATGTCTCTGGGTATCTGTCTGTCTGTGCCTCTGCATCTATCTCTCTCCCTGTGCCTCCGTCTCTTTCTCTCTGCCTCTGTCGCTCTCTTTGCCTCTGTCTTTAGGCATAACCATAGTCAGCCAGGGTCCAGGGATAACATGGAGATTGCTATGGCTGCTCTGGTCAGACATGCGCATTGGCTGCTCCTCCTTATTTTACTGAGAGCGAAAATGTTGTCCTCCATTCAGGCTACTTTTTTACTAAAACAATGAGATGAACTATTGGAGCAATAAAATACACAATGGGAAACATTAAACAACCTTGTGACCGACCTGTCAACATTAGTTCATGTTAATGTGTTTGTGCGTCTGCAGAGAAGGAGCTGGTGACGCCGCCCCTGGACGGCATCATCCTGCCTGGGGTGACCAGACAGTCCCTGCTGGACCTGGCTAGAACCTGGGTGAGTCACTCCTGTCTTATCAGTGGACCTGGCTAGAACCTGGGTGAGTCACTCCTGTCTTATCAGTGGACTTGGCTCGATCCTGGGTGAGTCACTCCTGTCTTATCAGTGGACTTGGCTCGATCCTGGGTGAGTCACTCCTCTCTTATCACTGGACTTGGCTCGAACCCGCTTCGTGATTGGTTTAGGTGAGAGCAACTCCGCCTAGTTTTTCTTATGAATTGAAACAAAATGGAAATTAAGGATGATTATTAGGCTACCCCAAGGAAGGCGGAAGCCCCAGAGCTATACCGGGCTAAACCCCAGAGGTTTCCTAGTTTCCCACCGGGGGCAGTATAGTGTAGTGGCTAGGGGGTTCCACTCCCAGCCAAAAGGTACTGGGTTTGATCCCCAATACTTACAACCTACACATAGCCACATGTATGCCTAACCGGCTGCTCAGGGATGGCGTCTAATATCTAATATTCACTGGCAGTTGTCTTGGACAAAACGAGCGTCTCCAAAACAAGCGACTAAAATAATAAATGGTGATGATAACGGGTGACTACAGGTGACATCTCTCAGCAGGTCATTTTGCACACATTGATGCAAGTCTCCTGATGTATGTCAAACTTCTATTGACGTCCTTATGTTGGTTGAGACGAGCGCCTGCCATGCAGCCCTGAGAGAATGAGACAGGGAATTACTGTTGGCAGACGCTCACCTGGATGTGCTGACAATTAAAATACCCCTGGTGCACATGTCAGGTTTTTTTTATTATTTTTTTGTCTCTTGGTGACTGACGGGAAATTAGCATGCTGGCATGGGAAATAAATTGTGCTGATTTAAGTATTTTGATGTATTATGATTTTAATTTTGACTTAAAATCATAATACATAAAAATAATAATAACTGGCCATTGTATTATTTTTATTTAATACCATGGCCTGGGTGAATACTCAATTCTGATTGGCTGGGGGGGGTGTGCAATATTCTTCGATAACATCAGCGGCCATGTACGGCCAAGCAGCCTTATCACCGGTCTAAAAATGAATGCGCTAAACGAAGCGTTAATGGACCGGATTTGGGGGCACTACTTTTAGAAAGCTTCCCTGTTGCCATGTCGTTACTAAGGTCATCTCTATTTACTGGAGTAATAAGGTAACATTGCCAGGTCGTTAATAACATCGTCTCTATGTACCGGAGTAATAAGGTAACGTCCACATTCCATATGAATCTCATGTTAACTGACATTAGGCGTTAGTCAGACCCATATATTTCTCCGGTCATTTGCCGTAACGTTACAGGCACACACAAAGTAGTGCGAGCTAAAAGTTGTACTTTTGAGACAGAACTACCCCAAAATATGAATCAACACCCTTATATTTGTATTGATTCGTAATTGGCCATGGTATAAGCGGTATAAGCATATTTTATTATATTATGGGGAACTAAGGATAAAAGGGTCAAAAGCAGAAGGATGCCGTCATAGGAATGCGCACATTGGTGACATAATGCTTGCAAACTGTTTGAGTAAACGGTCAAACGAAAGCCTAAGCAGTCGCCTTTATTTACCATTGTACTGCGTGACCCAACGTGTCTGTTTTTTATGTACGAGGACTGCAGATGGAAATTAGCTGCTCTGCTAAATCTGGAGCAACCATCTTCTCATTTGTTAAATGATTAATGTACTTGCACACTGTCCTTTTATAAATTAAATAAATCAAATCAAATCAAACGCGATAGCAAGAAGGCTGCTGAATGTTTTCTTTCTTTCTCTTTTTTCTTTCCGTGGTCAGGGTGAGTTCAAAGTGACGGAGCGCAGGATGGACATGAAGGAGCTGCTGGCGGCTCTGGACGCTGGGAGGGTTCTGGAAGTGTTTGGCGCGGGAACCGCCTGCGTCGTCTGCCCCGTGGGAAGTCTGCTGTACAGGGACAAGGTAGGGGGGCTGTCGTCCTTCACATGCTAAACATAATACTTTATATTTTATATTAATTAAAGGTGCTATAGGTAAGATTCAAGAGGTGTAAAGAGGGGAGGGCGGAGGGCATGATTTTCAAACTAAACAATCAGCACCTTTTTAATAATACTATTAACTAACGCTACATGTTAGAACTACTAGTCTTAAAATAGTTTCTTGTCATATGAACTGGTTTATATGTATACACAGAACTACTAAGGTTATTTTCATTGGAACAATTGTTCCAATAAACATTTATATGTACTGTAGAACCGACAATGTTAAATAATATATTGGTAAAATTACAATTTAAAAAAATAA
The DNA here is from genome assembly GCA_027122695.1 of Merluccius productus. NCBI lineage: Eukaryota > Metazoa > Chordata > Actinopteri > Gadiformes > Merlucciidae > Merluccius > Merluccius productus. The sequence continues at coordinate 5,552 of JAOPJI010061278.1, forward strand.
ACCATTGGCTTCCATTTGCTTTCTCTATCCAAACGCACACCCAGACGTACCAGATCCCTACGATGCAGAACGGTCCCGACCTGGCCAAGAGATTCTACAAAGAGCTCACTGACATTCAGGTGGGTGGTCATGGAAACGCAACTCTTTATCGGCCCTCCACTATACCTCGTCATTGCCCCTAACAGATTATTTTATTAAAAAACTCAATGGTTTCCTTTCCCCGTCTCCTCTGGTTTTGCCCTTACAGTACGGACGCAAGCCGAGTGACTGGGCTCCTCTGGTGGCGTAATTGTCCCTTTGCACACAACGCTTCAGATCAAGTATAGTCCCATCTTCGAAGACCAGCAGCATAACTCCACACCGGACACGCCCACTAATATGCACTCCTCCCCATTTGTTGCCCTGAGAAGACAGACGGCACCTTCCTCACCCTCGGGTCTGTCAGGTCTTCTCGTTTCCGTTAGCAAATCCTAGGAAGGAATAAGGATTTTTTTTGTTGTTGTTGTTTTTTTGCATTCAGGACGGCATTAAGGAAATGCAGTGGGTTTGCACAGTGCCAGTCTCCAAGCGTGAAATGGAGCTTGGTTTACGAGGGAAAAGCATCTGTTGGATCACATGCTCTCATAGAAACCCGAGGTTCAATAGTAATAATGGTTCCACCTGCTTTTCTGTATTTATTTAGAGAAGATGACTGCAAACTAGAAAAGATTTCTTTGTTAAGGGCAACACTTTTTATTTGTATAGTTTTTATTTTTCTCCGTTAATTCTTTTGTCCTCATTTTATCTGGGTTTCTAGGCAGAGGGCTGTGCTCCTTGCAAACGGCAAACCAGCACAAACCCTGGGTACATCTGAGAAATACGGTCTTCCTTTTCTTTACAAACGAGCAAAACAAAATGATATGATATGAGAGTATTTTAATTCTGAAAGCACCTAAATGTTGCGTAGGATATTACTTAGTTTTTTTGGAAAGGAAAAAAAAAAACCTTTGTTTTCTACTAATCACTTAGTTTTAGGTGGATTTTAAATAGGAATAGTCTTCAGTTATATGTATGTTCTGTTGCTCTTTTAGTGGTTATGTTGTTACTGTACTCGCAATACTTTAAAAAAAATAACGTTATAGGAATCCCTAAACACATCCGAGGATATGCAATTTACCGGACAGACGTGTTACTGATAGGAATGCACACACTGTGAACTGAACTGTTCCTGCTGGTGTGCTACTTTAGCTCAATGGGGGCCACGTCATTCTGTTTCCAGAGGTGGCCGCCATTTATTTTTCCTTTTTTAAGCAGCGTTTTACCTCCGTGGTGTCTGGTGTAAATATAACCATGTAACAGTTTTTAAATGAACCAGGCAAAATATGGCGTGACTTTGGACGACTGTACATTTTTGATTGTTGGGAGGGTGCTACTGAGGACTGGGAGATCTAAGCACGCACAACAACAAAAAAACCGGCATAGAAATACTAGGTCCTCGTCTGTTGCTGTAGATGTAGCTCCTAAGCACAAAGTAGTCCATTTTAAATGTACTAAAATGCCACTGTTGTTGTGCTCTAGCTCAGTGACCCCTGCACTAGATTGTGTGCAATTACAATGTATAAGAATAACAAGTTATGTATTTTCTGAGCAGTTTTAAACGTTACTGATCGTCGCTGAAGAAATCAGCCTAGCTTTCCATAAAAAAAACTGACACTAGTCTCTATAGGCTGTTTGCTGTTGTGTTCGGCATCATGTCCCTCCTTTGGCTAGTCTTGTCTTTCCCCCCCCCCCCCCCCTCTCTCCTTTGAATGTTTTGTACCACCATGACACACCACTCACCTGTCCTCTCCTTCTGTCTAAGTGCCTGACCTGAGTGTATTGCGGCATCTTGTGGATCCGTCGCCTCGTGTCTTCGTTCTAAATAAGGGTCTGCACTAGTGGGGCTATTGCTAGATACTTTGTGTTGTGTTGAGAGAAGTTGACTTCCCTTTTGTTTTTATTTGGTTCTCTTATACGTTGTGGTCAGCTTTTAAGTTACTTTCCCCCCCCCCCCCCCCCCTTAGTTGTCATTTACGTTGGCTTTTGCGTTTTTACAATAAACCTGTGTACTGGTTGCTGCCGTGAGTTCTTTCAACAGTGTTTATGCATTTCATCCTTTCTCCTTTCTTATGAAATGCATATCCTCAACCGCCTTTTTAAAAGGCGAGTTAAAAGGTGAGTTTCAGAACCCTACCACCGCACATCAACCATGGTGTGTTCACCCAAATGACGCCAATATCACAAAACGCAAAAAGGTTGTTTTGCGTCCATTTTATTGATCCAATGACGACGATAACATGCTGTTCAAAACAAGACTACACCGAGCGGTGCGTCTGCCAAACAGTTTCCCCACAGAGTAAAATAATAACCAGCTGTGACACAAGAATCGTAATTACTCATGCGCTCATGTGTATATGTTTCCCCCCCTCACGACGTCATCCTCGAAGAGGGCCACGGTGGCCTGGCCCTGTGGGTTGTACAGGATGTTGCTGATCTCCCCGCCGCCATTGGTGCTTTTCTGGAAGTAAATCTCCAACATGTCCTGCAGAGTGCCTTGGTCCATGACGGCTGGAATACCGGTCAGCAGCACACTGCGGGTGCAGTCCTGTGACTTGGTCTTTGACAGAGAGAAACACAGAGGAGTGACTCGCCCGCTAGCAAAGACCAGTGTGGGGGGGGGGGGGGATGGAGGAGCTTCATGTCACTTCCTCTCGTTTCCCAACATAGCATCCTCTGTGATGAGGCTCCCGCTGGGTTCTTTTCACATTAGAAAGTACTAATACTGAGTATTAATATAGGTTTGAACAACAGTGACAGCTGCATTTAGATTTAGGCCATTTAGCAGACACTTTTGTCCAAAGCGACTTACAATAAGTACATTTGTTAGAAGAAAGTGCAACGGAAAATCGCTATCAGTAGAGTAAGCATATGATATAATATGGAAATAAGTACATAAGTACATGCGTTTCAAATGAAAATGCCAAATGGTTAAAAAACAAAAACCTCTTACCTCTAAACGAGTGATTGTTCCGTTAACAAAAGGTGTCACCCTCACTTTGTAAATTTTATTCCTCTCAAGTGCTACCTTGTGGACCTCAGTCTGCGTCAGGCCCAGGGCAACTAGGAAAAGGAACAATATTACTACAACACTCCCATTGGACATAGAGATTCATGAACCATGAAATGCAAAGAACACAATCCTCATCACCACCCCACCATCATCCCATCATCATCATCACCCCATCATCATCCGCATCACCGCCACCACCCAGAGAGGACCGGTCCAAGGTTGATTATGATGAAAGTTAACGGATGCTCACTGTTGTCCTCCACGAAAACTAGCACGGCGTTGCCCACGTCCCCCTGGAAGTGGCGGCTGGCCACCTCTCCGCCGCCATTCATCTTCTTGCCGAAGTGGAGCTCCAGTTTGTCCAGCATTAATTCGCTGTCCAGGTTCGGCAGGTTGGACACCAGAATGCTCCGGGGACACATCCGGGTGTCCATCTGAGAGGACGCCACACGGACGCAGGGATACAGAGAACCAAGGTGCATCTTTTAAGCACCTTGGATTGAAAAACTATCACCGTGTTAACCCCCCCCCTCCCCTCCCCAATGCTTAAAGTAATACTGATTTAACAGTCAAATCCCATTAACACATATGTTTATGGTAGTGTAGCCAATAATTACACCATTGAAGCCTGAAGTACAATGAATGGAATCATTAGCAAATCTGTACTACCGCTATCGCCAATCCAATTCTGGATACACGGAAAGCTAAGCGGAAAGCTAAGCGGCTTGGCTCTGAATGTGGGTTGTTACCTCGACGTAGGTGGGCACCGTCAGCCTGACGGGGTGGACCTCCACCACGATGAAGCACTCTTCCTCCAGTTTCACCTTGTGGCGCGGCATGGACAGGATGTTCTCGGCCACTGGGGGTCGAGGAGCACAACTGGTGTCACAGCAGCAACAGTACAGTACAATAAAAAACAAACGGATCAATGTACACTGTACATACGTGTACAGTAAAGAGGATTTTGATTCTAATTTCAAAGAAACACATGTTCACCTATTTCTTCATCAAATGTGATCAGCGCGGTCCCTCCAGCCATGGGATACTTTATATGCGACTTAACGTCGAAGGCGTTTGGATTTGCGACATCCCTTGTAGACCCACGGAAGACCACCTCCCTCTCGGGCACGACGGAGATCGCCTACAATGACGAAGATATATACGACTTAACAGCAGCGGCCATGACACCCCTAATGTATTACAGCCACAGATGGTGTGGTGGTCACAGGACGCAAGGGAGCGGCGTTCGTCCACTTTGTATAGCCCTCCTCGTGCGACTTTGAAAAACATCAAAGTATTATTGTCAATTGTACAATTGTGGAGTAATTCTAATCCTTATTTTAGTCCTCAATCTATCAAACACCCTGATAACTAAATATATCCATATTGAAAATGCATAATCATTATGAATATTCCACGGTGTCATCCCACCCACTGAATAGATGTGTACAAAATATATGGGTCAATATTAGGTGAGGACAGGTGTGTGTGTGTGTGTGTGTGTGTGTGTGTGTGTGTGTTCCCTATTCACATTTGAAGACATTTGAAAGGCACTTACATTGGCAGCATTTTTTAACTCGTCAATTTTTGCGTCCTGCTGTTGTATGTCTACTTTTGTCTCGTTGAGTTGTTCAGTAAGTTGTCGCTCTTCCTCTCGAAGGGAAAACCGTATTTCCTAGAAAACAAAAAGAGCAGTTTGTTGGCACCTAAATCAACATCAAATAAACACCAACCCACATACGTATTAACCATTCACCACCATACATTAGATTCAATGGCATAGGCTGCAGGTGCACGTACACTAAATGCTGTGAGGCAGATTGAACTCATGAATAATAGTGGCTTTGGGTTTAAACCCCCCCCCCACACACACACACACACATACACGCACGCGTACGCACGCACGCACACACACACACTAAACGCTGTTCGGCAGATTGAACTAATGAATAATAGTGGCTTTGGGTTTAAACCTCCCCACACACACGCACGCACACACACACGCACACACACACACACACACACACACACACACACAGTCCTACCTGTTTGGACTCCATGTCCTGGTCCTGCTTGAGCTGGTCCTGCTTCAGGCCCCCAGCGGCCACTGAGGCGCGGTCCCTGAAGGTCTGGGCCATGCGCTCCCGGTCCGCCGCGGCCTTGCGCAGCTTCTGCTGCTCATTGATCAACCTGTCATACTGGATCTATTGGACGCGGACATTTTATTCATTTTTGTATTCATTTTATTTTTATTCATTTATTTATACATGTATCCGGCGTTAAATACCCTTTTTTTTTCACCTTGTACTTGGTGGTCTCCTCATCAATGTCCTCCATCGTCTTCAGCCCGTCCGAGTCGTACGTGTCCATCATCGGCGGTGGGATCCTGAAGGATAATATAGGACGTATACTCAAACTAGGCCTGGTCCCACAGACAACCTGTCCTGGTTTCACAAGCAAATAAAACACATTTAAATCACGACCGCTTTGGTAAGCTAAGTTAGGACACGGGATGAGTCCACTTAACAGGAACTGTTATTAAGCAATTTGGCCAAATATTAGACAATTAGACTAAAACACCTTTTTCTTAAAGTCAAATCTTTTCGAGCCAAGTCACTCACCGCACCACTTCGGAGAAGAGATATTCTGACTTTCAGTTTCACTTTCCAAATATCTAAATATGGACCAGCATGCAGCTCACCGCTGGGGCCAGCAGAGGGCAGTCTTACTCCAAATCTGGTCTGGGGGGCCCCACAACATTTCACACTCAAAGTAAAGCTGACCAAATGCACTTCCCATTTTTACTTCTTTGTTTTTTTGTGTGAATTCTTAAGCGTTAACTGTGTTTGTCCACTAGGCGGCTCTAAACCCGCAGTAATAAAACATCTGGTGTAGCAGAAAGATAAACAATTCTAGTTTGAGTTTAGATTTACATTTTTTACATTATCTACACATCAAGATAATAACTGGGCACAGTATGAATAACTACCCATGTAAAGTACAAAACAACTTCAATACAACACAAATCGCGACTGACTATCAGTCACTTCAGCAAAGGATTCATGAGTTTGGGGACCGCTGGTGGCTGCGGGGCCCTAAGTCAAATCAAAATTCAAATATATTTGAATATAGCGCCTTTCATGCACAATTTGCAATACAACTTTGCTTAACAATACAATGAAAATACAATAAAATACAACAATGCAATGAAAATATAACAATACAATGAGAATACAACAATACAGTGAAAATAAAAGATAACATAAGGAAAGGATAGTATTAGAAATAAGAGACATGGTAGAAGAGAGATATCAGTGTATGGTACAGTAGAAAAGGGGGGATGATATTTTATTTTGTTTTTATTTATTTATTTTAATGATAATAAAATGGATTAAGGGAATGCTGAGCTAAGTAGGTATGTCTTAAGGTTTCTTTTAAAGGTGTTCACAGATTGTGATGACCTCAGCTCCTCTGGCAGGCGGGTCCAGA
>JAOPJI010061293.1:0-12126 GCA_027122695.1 Merluccius productus
GTGTGTGTGTGTGTGTGTGTGTGTGTGTGTGTGTGTGTGTGTGTGTGTGTGTGTGTGTGTGTGTGTGTGAGAGTGTGCGCTTGCGTGCGCGTATGTGCGTATCTGTGTGTTAAACACCAGTCCTGCTAATCCCATCAGTAATGGTGTGCATTGGGATCAGTATCAAACACGACCACTGGGGCTGCTTCTCTGGCTGTGTTCTGGCTGTGGAGAGCATGGATTTACACCATATGTTCAACAGCTTCCTACTCCCTGCTGTGGAATATCAGTATCTACTAATAACAGATCGCGTTCCTATTGAAATAGTACTTGAAGGCATATTGAAGCTGTCAGTTTTGTGACAGCTTTCTTTTTTTGTTTTAAGCAAACATCGATTTATGTACGTAGTATACAGTGGGTGTGTGCGTTACATTACCAATGTGTAATTTTGTTTGTTACCATGATACGCATGTGCACATGCACACGCGCACACACACACACAGCTCAACATTGCTGATGAAACATAAGCATGAAAAGTGTGAGGAGGAGGAAAAGGAGGAGGAGAGTGGCTCTTGGAGCAGGGTGCCAGCAGCAGAGCTCTGAGGCGACACAGAGTGAGCCCTGGAACATGCTGTGGAGAGGACAAGTCTCATCACTGCCAAACCCCCCCAAGAATAAGGCCAGAGAATAAGGCTTCACACAAGCAACAAACACACAAAACCATTTGCTCCATCGTTCACTAAAGTGTGATTTGTGCAATCCAAACAACAGTGAAGTCCAAGTAAAGTGTATGGAGAACAGTGCATCCCCCCTTAAGATGCTGCTCTTTTGAATGTGCTTTGACATAAACAGATGGAAAACGCTTTTTGTCGTAAGTTTGTTGTGTTTCTGAGTAGTTGATGATTTACATTGAAATGGGTATCATGCCGTGACTATTTTCCATCTCTCCCATGTTTGCAGTGCCATATTGGTTTTATGATGCAAGTGTGATTTAGGTGCATGAAGTGTAGCTTCTAGTGGTTTTGTTTGGATATTTTGTCTGTTAGAGAAAACTAGAAAATTCCCTTGACACATATGCACAGGCTGCATAACTGTGGAGTGTGTGTGTGTGTGTGTGTTGATAGCTGGTTTATCCTGGGTGCCATGATTGCTCTGCACTACAGGTGTGCAGCCCCCCCCCTCCAGCCCCAGAGTCTAATCAGTCTGACTGGGGCCAGGTGACGCTGCTTAAATTAGCTATCAACCACACACACACACACACACGCCACAGTTACACAAATTATTTATTGCAAAAATGATTTGTTCATTTCATACATAATCAGAATAATTTTCTTTGGAAAACGACACTTTGATGATTCGTTTGTGTTGAAATACGACTTTTTATGGCTTATTTACTCATTAGCTAACCAACAAATGCATAATCTTTGCTGGTTATGGCGTAGTCGACGAGTCCGTAGAAAATCCAACGCGGCATGAATTTATTATGAATAAATATGAATAATTGACTTTGACTATTGTTTGTCTATTATTGATGGTTCCCTATACTATATATATATTGCTATACTTGTCTATTTGGATACAATACTAAGTGGTAACATGATTGTACTGCCAAGACATATTCAAGGTTAGACCTTTCTTTGTTCATCATCTAAACATCTGGCGTTGCTCCAGCAGTCAGACCCCAGTACATTGTAGTTCTCCCAGGTAAAAAAAAAAAAAGGACAGGTTTTCTTGGGCGCTATACAGTGTGGTCGTGTGCCCTCGAGTGTCGTTCCCCCTGAAAATAATTACTACTCTGTATTGAAACTAGGTCTCTGATCTTTAAGCTTCCCTTCAAGGCCTCTCCTGGACATGGGGGGCAGCGTCTGCCTCTTCAGTCCTTCAGTGTGAATAAAGAGTGCTTTGAATGAGCATGACAGAGACACACCACTCAAGACAGCCGCGGTTGCGTTTGCAGCCCAAGCACTCCTCTCCCTGTTCCCACATTATGTTTGTGTACAACTCGACCCTGTGTCTTGGTATCAATGTGCTAGTTTGACTGTTGGCCTGACAGGCGAGAGTCAATCGCTGTAGGGCATATTTGACTGCTTGACACCGAGGTCCAAACTGCACACACACGCACACGCACATACATACAGTGGTGGTTAACATTAATATCCATCTTTCTGCAGAAGGCAAAAAAGGCAGATCTTTGAAGGCTCCACTGAACCCAGCAAACCCTGCAATTTGCACATGCCTACCTTTTGGTTCACTGAGTTGGTATTGTCCCTCCCACACATGCAACTGTTGGCCGCCTGACAGATGGGAACGCTGCGAGGTGTTTTATCAATATATGATGATGCCCTATCAAAGAGTAAACACATGATGATTTGGTGATAAATAAACATCACAGTTTTCTAGTGTGTCTTTTGTATACAATGTTTATTTTTTTAATGTCAATTCCAGATGCTGGCCTAGCCTCTGATACACTGGGAATTCGATAAGCAACTGAATGGCAGGTATGGTGGTGTGAAGCAATGTATTTAGTTGTTAGTTTGCTGATTTAACACACTGAGGCTACCGTTGGGGTAGTGGGAAAGAGTTTTTAAATAATGTTGTGTGCAACCTTACAGTGTAATCTGTGTAATTAGATTTAGTTTACAATAGGTGCCACCAATGACACGTTTTGCATCACTTTGCTACGTTGTCAGTGGTGGAAGGTATTTTAACTACAAGCTGCTTCAATAAAAACACAAAATCACAACTTCTGCTTTTTACTTATATCCCAATCAATAATTGGGGCACGTGGCATTCTTTAAACATAAGCAGTATTGTCAATCAAATCCCGAATGATCAAATCCCTCCTACATTTAATCCTATTTTACTTTACATATGAAATATGTTGCATTCAATTATGAAGACAAGACAAGTTTTGCCGTGCTTAATTCGAAATGATAACATGAAATAACACAGTGTTTAGATGCTATGATCAGCAATATTGGGGATATACGGTAGATATAATGAGGCTATGTTGTGTTCGCAAAGCAACGTAGAAAATAATGTTGCTGAATATGCTAGCTCTGCCTGAGTAGAAGAAGCAAGCTATTTTTTGTGACTAGTGGAGATATCTCCATAATCCAGGAATGACTTTTTAATGAGCTCTTGGCCTTGCCATCATGATAACGGCAACTAATATCACAAAATGAGATGATTATCATACTCATAATGCAATTTTAATGACATAGCACTTTTAGTGTGTGTGTGTGTTTGACAGAGAGAGAGAGAGAGAGGATGAGTATATGCCAATTATTGCTAATGTTGATCTAATTAAGGATAACAATGAAATATCTACGTTGATAACAGATGTCTCAAATTGTATAACACTATGTAAATGTATTGTAAAGACATACGACATCCCTTAAAGTCTTTATTTGTTTTATGAGCCAGGGTCATTTCGTGGGATTATTCAATGGGTCGGCGCTGTTTGTGTCTTTGTGTTTGTATGATGAATTGCAGGTGCTGTTTAGGTGTGTGTGTGTGTGTGTGTTTTAGCTAGCAAATAAATTACACCTTATAAGGTTAGAGTGTGAAAACGGAAGATTAATTATTGGAGGGTATAGACAGAAGTATAGCAAATAGCGAACAGCAGGATGTGTTATATATGCACCAGTTCATACAGTATGCATGCATGCAGGCCCATCTGGCTTCAATTAGTTACCTAAGACAGAGTGTGATCTCCTATATCATTGGTGTGTGAGCACGAAGATGTCATAAACCCCTTTTACACATGCACTGCAACCCCCAACTTATCTAGACATTACGCAGAGGAGCTGTATGTGAGAACGCAAATGTCCGAACTAGTTGAACGTTTAATTAGTTTAAAGTCTGTGTAATGTCTGATTGAGCCCGTATGTGAATAGAGCCGGTCATTGTCCGGTGAAGTCACAGCGACTAGATCCTGTCCCACATACTCTGGTGCGGTAGGTGGCGGTAAATGCGAAGAAGAAGAAGAAGAAGAAGAAGAAGAAGAAGAAGAAGAAGAAGAAGAAGAAGAAGAAGAAGAAGAAGAAGAAGAATTAGCAGCGATCATGCGAATGGCGCAAAACCGGGAACCTTCGTACTCTTTTCTGCTTGCCTGTATATTGCTTTTCACTCTTCTGCTGATTTTCGCTCTACCCAGGCACCACCCCTCACCTGAACCAAACACGGTATTTCCAGTATGTGAGAACGCATCTTCACATGGACAATCTCCTATTGTGTGCTACATATTAAAGGGCAATTATGGACAACATCCGGACCTGATTCTCTGAACATTGTCTTGCGTTCATTTGTGAAAAAGTCTATAGTGAACCGTGAAAGAGACGAGTTATTGCAGAGAGAGTACAGGTTTTATGAAGGTCAGGTTTTTTTCTTCAATAAGTAGTAAAATACTTTCAGCAACACTGCCCATATACAGTACTACATATATATAAAATGATTCAGGGGGGAAAAAAGCATGCCAAAAAATGCACAACATTCAGCTTATAAGCAAATCTCCAACAATTGAAGATTTGCTAAATTACATTTCCTTTAATCATTGCATTTTTCACATTGACGATTTTAGCAAACTAAAATGTTTTGTTTGAGCGTAGCACACCAAGGATGGCACATACTGACCCTGTGATATTTGGACCAATAGCAGACAGGAGGAGGACTGCCTCTTTAGTGTGGTGGAAAGTTGTTATTGTCATCAACTGGATGCAGTGTAGAAAGTAACGCAATGTGCTGACTCTGCTGTGCTCCAATAGAAGGAGACCCATATTTCCCAACTTTGTGGGAATATAATGAACAGGGTTTTTTATACATAGAAAAATGATGGGCTGCCACGATTATATTAGGTAATGTTTATTTCCACCCCATACAAACTCTAAACCTAGCCAACTACAAACACTACAAGGGCCATCTTATTATAAAACTTGATGCAATGGACTCATGGGAAGGGTAGTCATATATATATATACATATATTTAGTTGAAGACCAGCTCCGCTCTTTTCTCCAGTAGATGGGAGAGGGACAGCCACATTGTCTGGTCACCGGCCACCGTAGCCACCATGGCACGTCCCATGGCCTAGGCTGAGCAGCTGAGGCCATATGAGAGGTCAGTAACTCGGAAATGTGTAGTTCCCTAGCCCTAACTGTACTAGTAGCTTAGCCTGGTAGTGCTGGAGTGTTGCTTGAATGTTTATGGCACATATGCTTGCTGACTAGACGCCACATAAGCCTTGTCCAGGATGGAGGCCATCTGATGGTCCTCCCTGGATGGTAGGGTAGGCTTTTTGCTGATGGGTGGTAAAGCTAGGTAGCCTAGCTTGTGGGCCTGGTCCAATCAGGCCAAGCTATTAAATCCCCTGAGCAGAGCCCAAGCCTTCTTCAAATCCCTGTGGACCTCAAAATGGAGTAAAAATGCAGAGTGCAGGGCCTCATCGAGGGGCCAAGGAAATGAATAGAGATCCACTCTGGTAATTCAACATATTCACAATGCTATGTGTTCATGTGGAGATAACCAATATTACAGACTTTGTGTTATGCATTGTATGTTTGCAGGCCCAAGGTGAGCGTATGTCTGTGTGATGTATCCGCTGGAGTCACTTGAGAGGATGCTGCTGCATACTCAATCTGTCTCTTCATCCTTTTGACACAGAAGAACTGCTCATGTTCAGTGGCCCTGGTTGCTTGTAAATAAGCTTTTCTGTAGCCTGATTCATTTTCATTCCATGTTGCAAATAAATAAGACTAAAGAATGGGCAGATAAATATGCATGGATAACCATTTGCCACCAAATGAATCCAGAACAATGTGGTGGGTTTTCCTAAGAGAGGCATGGCAATCAGGTTGCGAGGCATCGTCTTAATATCTTTAATTTCAAATGTAAAGTAGTGGATTATTTGTCTAAGGAAAGACTAATCGCCTGTTTATAATGAACAATCAAAACAAGAAGATTAGAGAAAGGAAAGCAGAGATGGAGAGATGCATTTCACTAGAAGTCATGCCTGGATTATCCATTCATAGCATAGACGTCGACCCGTTGGTTCACACACAACCCTTTTGAGGGTGTAGATTTGCCTTTGATGGAGAGTCGCCATTGTTTGACATTTTTGCAACCAGCAGCGGAAACAATCCATATTTGGGACATTAAGGGCAGGAATTGAATATCTGCCTCACACTAGTCTATGGGCAAAATTCATTAATATTCAATCCTTAATAACTTTTTTCATTAAATAGAATTGTCATTGAAAAGGCCTTGGTAAACACACAATATGAAGATAACCTAGCCACTGAGATCCTAACCGAACGAAGAAAAAATTGATTGGCTTTGTATTACGAGAATTACATCGCATTTCTTCCCGTTGACTTTGAATGGTGGCGGGTCACTCTGCATCTAACACCAACCCCCTGAAGGCCATTAAAGGAACTGCATGTTAAGCAGCCAGCATGCTTCATGCGGAAAAGAAGTTGGGCGAGGTCGTAAGAACAAAATGACGTGATGAACAAACGCATACCTTGCCTGAACGTCTTTTTCGGCACTTCTGGGCCCTTGACTGATAGGGGCCGTCAAAACATATTTGAACATAAAGTTAGCTTTTAAAATTATATTCCAGTCATAATTTATTTTAGTGCTTACAATGATAATTAATAAGATATTAACTAACGGATACATTTTCCTGGCAAAAAACGATACCAGACTCTATATTGCCAACCCCCTGTCAGTCCTCTCCAATTTGCTTGAACGCTAACTGTTGACCCCGTCAAAACGAGTGAATAGATTGTGTTTTGACACTTAACATTTCAGCATGCCTTCTAAATCAGGCTTCCAGAAAAGAATAGACAAAGAACCAGACAGACATAAAACCAGACATAGAAAAACACGGGTGACAGTATGTCACGCAGTTTTTGTCAAAGAAAGTTGCGTTAAATAATGACTGTTGCAAATAAACACTTTGCTAATTCCTAGATACACTAGCTTGTTAGCATGTCAATGTATATTCATTACTGCCACCTATTGGACAATATATAGACAACTTATTATGACATTAGAAATAGAATAGCAAATACCCAACATGTATTTTAATCTTTAAACAGTCTGATTTAATTAGTAATAACAAAATGGGGCTGCGTTATAACATGTGATTTCACACACATTTTAATGTCACTGTTTGAAGCTTTTAGCTGAAATTGAATAAATATAGGCAGACTTTTAGCATGATTGTATGCATACTAAATAAGTTTTCCCTTGATGTTGCCTTGGCCCAGATACATCTTCTTTACCCCTCTCACCCTGTCCCCATGCCTCAGCAAATTAACCAGCCCCCCTCCTGTCCCTACCCAAGAAGTTGAACAGCATTGTGCTGAATTTCACTTTTTGCCAAGCTTGGCTTTATTGCAGGGTTTCCCTTGGTAGTTTGTATTATTAATAATTTGTTTTTATTATTAAAAACTATTATGAAAAATAAAGATAATTTTTTTACATCGTCTTTAATGTATCTTATGTACATATTTGATCTAATATGTTAATGACATAAACGTTTTATAGTTAAAGTTATTCCATTTATTAGCTATTCACTATTGTGCCATTAAACATTAATTTGCACTCTGAATGATGGTGTTTAGCAAATGTATTCTAGAGTATCCAATGCTCAGTGTTGCATGTGCATAATTTCATAGCTCACAGTCTGGGACTAATCAACTATTGGATAGTACAAATTGTACTACCAGAGAGCTGAATGCCTACAAATGTAGTTATTTTAAACTTTGAATGGAATAGATTGGTCCTAGCGAGGTGTGGTTACAGAAAATGTGCTGTGTTGTGGGTAGTGGGGCCCAATTATATATTTTTTCATGGGGCCCCAAATCTCTAGTGGCTCCCCTGCCTCCAAGATTTTGTAAGTTGCGAAATCCCTGCAGATGACGGCAATTGTGTGTGATGAGTCAGAAAATCAAGGCGATGTGATTCATTTTGATCTGATTTCCCCCGTCTGAATGGAGACCCCACTGGTCTTAACTCACCGAATGTTCAGTGACCAAACCGTAACCGCATCGAGTATAAAACTAGTTTGTCTGCAAAGGGCTTCTTCGGTCTCGGCACGCCTGAAAAAAAAAAAAACTAACTTCTTTTGAAGTATCCCTACCGCTCTAGTGACTTCCACATGAGTCTCACAAACAGGCGGTCATGGCTGCCGCTGGAGTCATAGCATCTGACGAGCCCATATATCCCCTACATCCCCTATTTGCCCACACGGGGGTCCCGAAGCAACTGAACTACAAAGAGTGGGGTTGGGTGGGGGGGGAGGCACTTGTCTTTCACATGATTCCCCAGTGCAACACAGTCCCCAGTGCAATAGAGATGGTTTCAATTGAATTAAATAAAACATTTGTATGTTTATTAATATGGACGGTATATCTGCCGGCCGACGTTAGCCTTGAAGTAACATTGCCCAACATTTACTAAATGTAACACTGGGACTTGTTCAAGGTTCAATAACTTTATTCGCCACATACGCATACAGGATAATATGTATAATAGTGACAATATTTACAATAACATGTAAATGGACTGTCTTCCATGCTTTCTCGCGTTTTTACCATTTGAGCTTGCTCTGCTTCCCTCTCAAAGGGCCCCCACAGCCCTTTCATCTTGACCTGAGCATATACTCGACAGCTGGACGTCGGCCCAGCGCCGGCTTTGCACACGCCCCACAGTGCAAACAGCTCCCACTGCTCAAGAAAGGAAAACAAAATTAAACAGTGGAGGGGAGGGGCCTAATAAATCAAGGTAGACCAATGTAAAAAGCAGTACACTGGTATTTCTGGAAGAGAAAAAAAAATGACATTTGTATTCAAGCCTTGTCTGATTGTCCGTTCAGGCTTTTAATTAAAGCCCATCCTGATTGTTGTAGAAGTGACGCGGTGAGACAGCAGACAAGCCCACACATCATTAAGTCTATGATTACATACGGCCTAGCCTGGCGTTTAAATAAGATGATTGCAGCTATGACTATTTAATCAGCCAGAAATGATTACATCAACCATCAAATCAATAGCTGTAGTGCAACGATGAAGATGATGACGCCATTGTTGGCGCTGTGTGATTGGTGGCTGCTGTGTACTACTGCACACATAAATAACAACACGTGTGTGCACGCACGCACACACACACACACACACACATATACAATGCAAACATACACATAGACACACACACACACATTTTTTTCTGCCCCGTGGGTCAAACAAAAAGGCAAAAAAGAGCGCAACTGTGATATAATATGAAGAGAGAAAAATAATATATGTCGAAAGTGTACAAGTATAAGTATAGAATCGAGCCGTCTGCTTTCACTACCCACTCTGTTCTTCTCAAGGTACCAGTTGGGCCATATAGTCCTAACCTTATTTCGGCCTGTTACATAAAAACTACCCGAACGCTGTCGAGCACGGGTCATCGCGGGGGTTATGCGTTTGTACACCTACACCGACAGGCAGGCCTTAAAAACCCCAATTAGCACGACCTGCATGTCTTCAGAGCTGGGAGTGATGAGAACGAGAGTGAATCCCACATACCTCGATACGAGGTATGTGGGCTAGAAACAAGCCGAGCGAGCGACTTGACCCCCGGGCCAGAATTTCATTAGAGCGAAATGTGAGCAACGTACGCGGCGCAGAGTCGTCCATTAAACACGTGAATGGGTGAGGAGCGCCCGCGTAACTTCTACCTCTTTGACCGACCCCTAAGCCGCTGCTGATAAGACATTAGTAAGTACTGTATGTATGTTGAGATGCCGAGGGAGGAGAAGAAGCAGGTTGCATTGTGGGAACGCCAGTTGTTATCTGCGGTGTTGCTTGAGAGGTTCTGGTAGTCCAGCGGAGCTACACTTTGAGCTAACCGAAGTGTGGATTACAATACCATTGTTTTACCCTGACGAGCTATTACGTACTGGCATGAGAAAATACACACATTGTTGTTGCTGCCAAAACTTAAATACCTGCTAATAGAACTACACTACATGAACACAGAGATTAGCTTTTAAAGGAAAGCAAAAAAAAAAGACTACTTTTGGCTACTTTAGTATTTTTAGGTTTGTTGTTTTGTTATTTTAGCTGGAACGGAAAAAAAACCTTCAGAAATATTTAAAAAATTGCCTTGTGTACAATGAATTTGCGGTTGAGCCAGGTGGTAGTATCCGCAATATAAAAATAGAGTAAAACTTTAAAAGACATCACCATGGTATCTGCGGTGGTAGACGTACAACATATTACAAAACGGTGGGTAAGGTGTTTGTTGTGTTACTGGATTTGTGCTGCTGTCCCCGTCGATGTAACCAACTGTGTGCGACAAGTAGAGAGTCAGTTGCACTGTGCACACAGCTTGCTTGAAATGTGATTTGTTGTAAACACTGAACTACCTCCTGGATCACCTTTTCATTCAAAATTCCGCACCAAAAGCGCCGTATGTGCTTTGGGCTCTTAACTTTTTGAATTTTCTGAATATCACTGCTCTACGCGTCACTTGAATAACCTTTCAGAGGTGTGTCAGTTGACCAGTGCGCTCTTGTCTTTGATCTACAGCCGAATGAACACACACACACACACACACACACACACACACATGTACCAGACATGGTGGCAGACATTTCAGAAAGTCGTGAGGGGGTGGTTGTATATTTAGACGACCCCCATTGCATCAAAATTTCAGACCACAAACAACAGAAGGAGACCCTGCAACCTTCCCTGGCTCCTCCTCCTCCTCCCACTGGGAGTCCTGTTGGTTTCTACAGGCCGCCGTCGCTGGTCCCAAACGTCCCGCGGAGCCGTGCCGCTTCCCGGGCAAGAACATGTTAAGGGCCACCCACCCAGCAGCCCTGGCTTCTGTATTACATGGTGATTCATACAGCCGTGTGTGTGTGTGTGTGTGTGTGTGTGTGTGTGTGTGCACCCAATAACTGTACCAACTTTGATGGCTGACTCCACAGGAGGCACTCAGGCAAGAGACTTCAAAGGTGACTATAGTATGTGTGTGTGTGTGTGTGTGTGTGTGTGTGTGTGTGTGTGTGTGTGTGTGTGTGTGCGTGTGTGTGTGTGAATACTTCCTGGATGGGAGATTCAGTGACCCAGAGAAGACAGGTAGGACCCGGAGAATGACAGAGAGCGATGAGGCGATTACTGTTTTGTGTGTGTGTGGTTGTTAATGTGTGCACAAGCACTTTTATCTCTGCGTGTGTTTGTGTGTGCGTGTGCATGTGTGTGTGTGTGTGTGTGTGTGTGTGCGGCTTGCCAAAGTGCTAGTAATACTACAAACTGAATTGAATCAAACTAATGACCAAAGACAATCAGAGGTAGATTGTGGTTTGTTGCAGGTTTGGGAATAGAAACCTTCACTTAGGGACGAATAATAAATTAGTAAATAATTGTAGGAGGAAGAAGAGACACTCTCTTCTTCCTCCTACAATTATTTACTAATGTATTATTCGTGTCACAAGAGTGCACAAGAGTGTATGAAAGGGAGACACTGTGACATTTTACCAGTCACAACATACGCATGAATAGACTTTTTGTATTATGACTTCATATTCAACTTGTAAGTGTGTGTTTGTTGTTGTTTGCTGTGTGTGGTTTCCAAGGTTGGTGTGTGTGTGTGTGTGTGCGCGCGTGCATGCATGTGCGTGTTAACCTTTCGAGCAAAGGGACGCCCGTGGGTGAGTGTGTATGCGTGTCCCTGTAGGCTCAATAACACACGCCGGCCACACCTGACACAGAGTCCTACCCCACTGTGACCAATAGCAGAGGCAAGGTGAGAGGGCACCGCAGAAGTGGACCACGAGAGACGGAAAGGGGAGGGGGGGGAAGCAAGGGAGCAAAAGATGAGGAGAGAAATGAGTCAGAGAGCAGAGGAGGGGATGGGGGACTTTCAGAGCTGTGCAGCGGAGGAAGAAGAAGAAGACGAAGAAGTAGAAGGGGGGGATGTGAGAGCAATTTTGATAACAAATGACCTGTCATAGTGGCTGTATATCCACGGAGAGTTGGGGAGGGAGAGAGAGACAGAGAGGGGGGAAGGGGTGGGGGAAACTTGGCTATTATCACTTCAAAGCTGCACCCCGGCCCCCCCCCCGGCCCCCCCCCCCCCCCCCCGCGGCGGG
>JAOPJI010061308.1:0-12122 GCA_027122695.1 Merluccius productus
CCCCCCCCCCCCCCCCCCCCCCCCCCCCCCCCCCCCCCCCCGGCGCGGTAGTAGCGGGTGGGTGTCAGAAAAATTGCACAAGTGAGATGAATCTCTCCATTCTCCCTTCCCTCTTCATCCACACGTCTCACTGAGATTTAATGCTGGGCCTTATCTCCTGCTCAGGCCAAGACCCCTACCTCACCTCACCTCACACACACACACACACACATACGCACACACAATCCTCTGCTTGCCTGACAAGATGCTGGGATCCATGTCTTTACTACACCTCCCCCCTGTGTCTCCACCAAGGCTGTGTCGTGTCGTGGGTTTCAAACCACATCTTTGTCTTTACATCTTTTCACTCCACACCTGCAACACACAACTCACACAACGATACATGGTTAGCGATCGTTGGCCATCGTTTGTTTCTCTGTGTTTGTTTGTCCTTTCCATGGGGCTCTTCCATGGTGTCCGCTGTCTTACAGTCGTGTAAAACTTCAGAACCATGGCCACAAACCCGAGCAGTAACAAACACAGGCGAAGGTTTGTTCCTCTGGTGGATAGAGGGGAAAGGATGGATGTATTGATGGATGTTTTTCATCCTGCCTTGCCAGTACCAGATGTGTGCCTGGACTGTAGCGTGCAGTGAGTGACAGTATTGGTAATGTAGGAAAATAGTTGTAGCGGTTGGTGTGTATACCAGTGTAATGGGGAGAACCATGGGAAACAGCAGATTGGAGGGGAGATGCAACTGGCAACTGGCACAGACGCGGGCGCCCAGTCAGACGCTGAAGGAGCGCTGAAAAGATCTGTTTTATTTTCTGAAACTTTAAGTGCAATTGGAGTTTTAAAGTGGAATTTCTGAGGGAGAAGTGTGTGTGTGTGTGTGTGTGAGTGTGCATGCGTGCATGTGTGTATGTGTCGTCATGTGTGTGTGAGTGTGTGTCTGTGTGTGTGTGTGTTTAGTTAACCCTGGGTCGTCGCGGCCGTGTCGCCAGGTCTGTGTCAGCGTTTCCAGTATGGCCTCAGTGGTGTTAATGAGGAGGCTGTGAATTGTCACCACGGCAACACGATATTCAGCTTTCTTGCTGACGTACATCAGCAACTCCTTCCATAGGGAAGCGCGCACGTGTGCGTGTGTGTGTGTGTGTGTGTGTGTGTGTGTGTGTGTGTGTGGCCTGCATGTGTGTAAGTAAGTAAGTAAGAAAGACTTTTGGGCTCTCTTCAAAGCCACAAATGCCACCTCTCGTATTTTCCTGGTCCTGGTCCTTGAAGGGCGGGTCCAGGCACACATTCCTTTCTTGGTATTTTTTCTTTATTTTTATATTGATTTATGTTTTTGTACTCACGATGGAGGACATTCCCTCTTCACACTGCCAGTGTTTTGCAGAAGCTCCTCCCGGCCACATAGACGAACCCAACTTCTAAGAAGTCTCGGCCTTGAGCCCCGCATCTGAGTAGTCTGTCATCTGGGCTGGTGCTGCACAAATACAGCCTACAGTTTCCACAGCCAGGATAGATAGATATGAATACGATCCCGCACTGGTACCTGCAGCTCCAATCGATACGGCCGCCGCTCGTATAGATCGTCAGGGCAGCAATTTGCAACACCTGGCGTGCCACCTACCCGCTGCAGGTGTGCATACAGCAAACTTTTACACACCACCACATTAAAATGAATTAGCCACCATAAAAGAAGACAGCCCAAATGATGCAGATTAGATCAGATGTACGCAAGGCAGCCAGATGCTGATCCATATGTGGTGAGAACTGAGCGTGCTGCTGGTGTCTTATGATGTTTGCTTACCGCTGCAATTCCTCCGACATCCTGGCTGGCCGGCAGCCCATCCCGGAGCCGCGGCAGCCGTCGAGCGGAGCAGCCGTCCGGGCCGCGGGAGGGCAAGACCTTGCCAAGCGGAAGGCACGGCTTCTAATTGGCCCGAGTGGATGCAATCAGAGCCAATAAGAGATAAGCGCCAGATTGCCCTCCAGATCGGCATCTTGATAGCATTGTGCAGCGGTAGTGTGACCGCGGCTATGATTGCACTGTTGACCAGGGAACAGGTGTGCAAGCTATATTCTTGTTCCCCCTCCGTCTCTCTCTCTCTCTCTCTGTCTCTCTCTCTCTCTCTCTATTTCTCACTCTCTCTTTGTCTCTCCGTCCTCCTCCCCTCCACCTCCCTCCTCCGTCCAGGTGGCCTGACCCTGGCAACCGAAACCTGGGCAGTGCCATGGCGGCCCTGAGCGCACGCCCTGAGCAAACATGCTTGGTTGCTGTACACTTCATAGTCAATTTGATGTCGCTTTCTTTCTTTCTCTCCATTTTTTCTCGAGGTAGCCATCCGTCTCTCTCTCTCTCTCACTCCCTCTCTCTCTCCCTCTCTTTGCTCACGGCTGGAGTATCTGAGGAATGTATTTCTTCACAGCAGACCCCTATCACCTCCCTGAGTTCACAGCCAGTGGAGCTGTGTTGACTTAAAGCGATGTATGGCTGAAGGTGGCGTCGGTGGAGACGGAGGAGCAGGAGTGCTTTGGGCTGCGTAGCGTTTTCGCTAATAGCTAGGCTTGTTATGATGGATCACTAAAAGGCAATTCATAATGGGGCTTTCTCTCTCTCTTGGGACACTGTGTGCAGTACACATCCCAAACTGCCAGGCAAATAAAATGATTATTTTCATTTCACAAACACTGTGTTGTAAACGTTTGGCTCATGCGGCCCATCCATGTTATGATTGAAAACCATAAGTGTATAAATATGTCTATAACCTTCCTGGCAACAAGCCTCTGCCATTAATGGCTTCCAGAAGGCAAAGGACCCATGAAGGAATGTGAACAAATTGACATTCAGCATCATAAACAGAGAAAGACAACGGGGGGGGAAAGAACGAGCTCCATGATCAACAGCAGCCAGTGCAGAGCAACAACACTTTTACAAGCTTTTAGTTTTGGCTTTTCGTTCACCTATTACCTGTTGGGGTTTTTTTGTGCTGAGCAACGTCCTTCTCATGATTCACTGCCTGTTATACCACCAGCCCTAACGAGTGATTTATAAATCACATTTTCTTTATTGAAAAACATAATTTGATTGTTGCTCATAAAATCTAATGAGACAGTACAGAAAATTGAAAATGGTTATCGTTAACGGGAGTTATATTATTATGTGTATAGCCTCTGTGTTCACAAGCATATTTGTTTGTGCATATAGGTCCAATTTATATACAGACACGTGTAAACAACGTTACAGCCTAATATAATATATAATATAAACTGAATATAATATATTATCATATATTCAGTTTGAGGGCAAAAGTGAAACGATAGAAGAAAGCACTGGAATGGCGTTCCCTCCCTCCCTCCCACTGTAATCAACACTGTCACTAAAACCACAAAAGGCTGAGCTGGACTACTTATTTCAGTGACTTTACTGTGTCCTATTGTGAGTGAGTGATTGAGTGGGTGCGTGTGCGTGCACGTGTGTGCATGCGCACGCGCGTGAGTGTGTGTGTGTGTGAGCGTGTGTAAGTATGTGTGCGTGCATCTGTATGCATGCATGCATGTGTGTGCCTTTCATTCTACACATTACATTCATCTGATTGAGCAAAGCTTGATTTGGTTCCCCCTTATGGAGCAGAGGAAGGGGGTTTGTTTGGGCGGGGGGGAGGGAGAGAGAGTGGGGGAGAGAGAGAGCGAGAGAGAGAGAGAGAGAGAGAGAGGGGGGTGGGTCTCAGTCTCCGAGGGTGAAGGCATTTCAGGGTATAAGCTGTGGGTAATGACAACCAAGTCAGGGGCCGCTTTGATCTACACACAGCCTTTAGCACATCCAAGGAAGGCTGTGTGCCACAGTAAGGACACCTCTAATCTCCTTAGTGGTACACTTAACATTCCTCGAGGTTTTGAGGACGGAGAACCGCTCTCCATCTCTCTCTCTCTCTCTGTTTCTCTCTCGCTCAGTTGGGCTGTCGCTCGCTATCCTTTTTTCACTCTGGGTCCAATTGAAACTAGTGTGTGTGTAAATCTGCATCCTGTTTGGCACACGGCCTTTTTGAAAAGGAACCAGAGAATTAAATTTAGACTGGAGATGAAAGCAGAGGCCAGAGACAGAGAAAGGAGAAAGGAGAGACTTGGCTGCGAGGAGACGGGAGAAAGCCCTCTCCCCTATTGCTTTGCAGGCTTTAGATTTTCTCTTTTTGCTAGTTCAGATTTTTTATGTTGTTGTTTTTGCTCAACGATCCCCCCCCCCCCAGCTACATGTTGTAAGTTCACCACAGCCCTCTTAGGGCAATAATTCAGATTGTGGATTTGATTTAGAATCACTTTCTTCAGTACCGATGATTGATTTACCCTTTTACGTCTACAGGAATGTTTTTTCTCTAGATGGACTTTTATTTTCTCGTGCTTCACTCAGATGTTCATTATCCTCGAGCCTTTTTTCCCCTCTTATTTTTCTGTGCTGACATACTCGTATAAAGTGAGGAGACACTGAGCTCTAGTCTGTGAGATGTCTGATGAAAAAAAAAAAGAAAGAAGCTGGAAACAAACCACGGGCAGTCCCCCAGTGCCCTGCTTACCTGGCCCGCCATCGAGGGAGCGGGGAAAAAATTTAAAAAAACAGCCATGGTGGCGACTTTTTCCTTGGCAGCGTCTCCCAGACATTACACTACGCTCCCTCTCTCTGCTGTTTGATTTGACCTGACGCCCACTGATAGGCTTCGTTTTCCTGATAGGTGTGCAAGACGGTCTCCAAACCACACCATGTGGTTATTTGAGCAACTTTACTTGAGGTTAAGTTGGCTCACACTATAGCGATATGCTTCTAGCTTCCGTTATTAGCGGCGTGCTAATGTGTGAAATGGTAACGCCTTATTGCGAGATTATTGTATTTATTCTCCCGTCGTTTTGTATATAGGCTCTGTATTCACCGATAGCCACACTCGGATCTCTAATAAATAGAGAGCAGTCGCTCAACAATACCGTAGAGGAGCAGTGAGTAACGTTCGGCGTGTAAAAAATGCAATTGCAAAATGTCAGAGCGGGGGATAATGAGTTTGGGGAAGCGCGGTACGGCGCGGTGACTGCTGACTAACAACGTACTACCGCCACTACCGCGACCTAGAGAGCTGCACTCCCGATGAAAGCGGGAGCAGCGCGGCTCAGATGTTGAAGAGCTGTGATTGGCTGTAAGGGAGGCAGATGTCTTCAAAGCTCATGTGATGCTCTGTAGTCAGGCGGGGAGATGTGGTGGTTTATGTTATGGCGACCGGGGATCTTAAATAATGAGTATACCTACGCACTTCCCAGGGCCAGGAGATAATACGATTCTCTCTCTCTCTCTCTCTCTCCCCCTCCCTCCCTTACTATGTTAGCATCTCACTCACACACTCTCTCTCTCTCTCTCTCGCTCTCTTGCTTTCGCTTGCACTCTAGCTCACTCACACGCATTCGATTGTTGATTGAACATTAAAAGCTGTGATTATTTCTCGACTACAACCAAACCACTTTACTGTAAATGTCCTTCAAATGTTCACCTTTTTACGCAAGCGGGGAAATTCATCGAGCGATGGAGTCGGCGCAAATTGTTTTTCTGCCCTGGCTATTCAATTTTCTGCATTGGATAACTGTGTATTGTTGTGTTGTTTGCGGTTGGATTTGACCTTTTGTATGATTTAATCCATGTGCACATAGAAATTACCTCTCTCTCTCTCTCACTCATTCACACACACACACACACACACACACACACTACACCTCTAGGGCACGGCGGCCCGCAACACATGTAAACATGTAAAAGGAGACATTCGGAAAAGGCCACGCGGCGTGCGCGCGCGCCGGCTCCACCGCCGCGACGACGACGACTCGAAACACAATGGCGTCTTTTCAATCCTCCTTCTCCCTTATGAATAACTCAAAGGGGGGGGGCCGCCGGGGCTCCCGTGTACGGCGCCGCCAGGGGCCGAGCGAGCGAGCGAGCGGTGGAGAGGAGAGTGAGCTGAGCGTCCCTCAGGATATTTTACCCAGCTGTCTCCCGGGGAGCCAGGCTGGCATCTCAAACACACAGCAGCGGAGAATGTGGTCTCGATGGGTGTGTGTGTGTGTGTGTGTGTGTGTGTGTGTGTGAGGGGGGGGGGACTGAAGGGAGGACTGCTGTTTGGACTCCAAACAAAGTAGTGTTTGACTAACTGGGTCAGGATGGGTGTGATGGAGGAGGAGAAGAGACGTTTTCTGGAAAGGGGCGCTTGTTTCGTAACAACCGAGGTACTAAGAGGCGTAAATATCCCACTTCCTGCTCAGGAGCACAGCCAGGTTTTGATGAAAACCGCTCTGGTTCTGTATAGGATTGCGCAACCGTTTTTGATGCCCTCTTGTCATGAGGCACACAAGCACTCACACACACACACACGCAAGCACAAGCACACACAGGCATGCACGGTAACAACAGCGAGTGGAGAAGGAGTGACTACTGTAACCCAATAGGAAGCCACGCAGCGAGCAGCGGGATGCAACACAAGACGCCGCGGTCGGGTTTCACAAATCCATTTCTCCTGTGCAGTAAAGCCCAGGAAACTGTATCCTCCTGTGAGAGACGCGATGGAGGGAGAGAGAGAGAGAGAGAGAGAGAGAGAGAGGCTCACCGTTACAGTAGAGAGGCTCCCCCCCCCAGGCACGTGATTGATAGCGAAGGCCAGGCGAGGTCGTTTATCTCAACAGTTACAGTTTGGGGTTTGACAGCTTAGCGTGCGGACGACCTTAAGTTACCTCGGCGTTGGGAAACAAAATCAGTTTGAACCGTAGAGAGAAAACAAAACTCGACTGTTTTTTTATACCAAAGCGTGAGAGGTATATAAAAAAAAAAAAAATTGCGTTTGTTGTGTTGTGCTGTGCTGTGTGATGCCGACCGACTCCCCGTGGACTCGTCTTGTTGTTCTGCGTTAAGGATTTTAGAAAATATTACTTTTCCTTCTTCCAGTCGTTCTCTTTATTCACGTCCCGTCTGAGCGAGGAGCGAGGGCCCGCTGTGTCAAAGGCAACGTCGCGTTAATCAATTTTAGCTGTGAGCGAAACGGTTTTTCCACGCCGCCCCGTCAGCCTGCCGTGACGCGTGTAAGTGACTTGGCGCAGGTACAGCGTCTAGCGGCTGGCGGCTCTCCGTTGTGTTATTGTTATTGTGATTATCGTGTTTGCCAAACCGGTTTACCGACGACGGTGTTGTGACAGTTTAAGTGACAGCTTAAGGGTAAACCGCTGCATGATGATTTTTAATCTTAACCGACACATTTTGCGTGGATGTGTGGAATCGGTGCAGAGTGTGTGTGTGTGTGTGTGTGTGTGTGTGTGTGTGTGTGTAACGGTCTTAAAGGGAAACACTGAGCAGGAATTCGAGGGCCTTCTCCTGGCCTCTGGCGACCTGTGGTTCCCATCTGACCTCTGACTTCCATGACACCATACCAGCTACAGTGTCTTTTACACACACACACACACACACACACACACACACACACACACACACACACACACTTACAACCCTTCCCCCCCCTGGTCCTAGATTAGTGGCGGTACAGCCGCGGCCTACTTCTCGGTGGCGTGGTCGTGTGGTGTGTGTTTATGAGTGTGTGTGTTCATGACATGTGTGTTTATGAATCAGCGGTGTGCTGATGCTGATGCTGATGCCGGAGCTGCTGGAGGAGCGGGAGGACCGCCGCGTGACCCGAGGCGACCGCGGCCGCCCGCCTCGCTCTCGCCGTCCCCCGTCTCCGGCGGTCGGCTCCACTGACCTAGTTATTACCCTGCCGCTGGTCTCTGTGCTCCACACACTGTAGTAGTAGTAGGACTGTACACACTGTGTACTGTAGTAGTAGTAGGACTCTACACACTCTTCTAAATTAAATTAATTTAATCGAGAGATAGACACAGAGTCTGACGCTGAAAAGAAAGGTGGGAGAGGAAAAAAGTTGTGAATGAAAATCTGATCCTCCAGTGCAGAGCGGCAGCATAACTCAGGCTTATGAAGCTCAGGTGATTCTCCAAGTGATGAAATGTGAGCTTTGGATCCGATCCATCCATTTTTTATGTTTTTTTGGGGGGGGGGTGGGCGTAGCAAGGGGCACATGTTAGCATTCATGTGGGTTCAGAAGAAGGACGCGCATTTTTTTTTTTTTAAAGCGGATTTCTATGTCGTTTCTATGCGGTTACCACGGCAACGGGCGCCTTCGTCCGTGCGGGCGCGTGTGGGTGTTTCAAGGTTTACAGCCGTCGGTTTTGGACCGTCTCACGAGTGAGGTGAGGTGAGCCCTGTTTGGATCGTGGCGGGGAAAGCGGACCACCCGGCATCACGGCATCCCATGTGGAAAATTATAAATTATACCCCTTCTTCTCAGAAGTCGCACATGGAAAACGCATGAAAAAGCTGCGGAGGGCACCGGTTCCTCCTCTCGAGAAAAAAAACATTGTGATATTGTCGTTTATTAGAATACAAGTGTGATATACAACACAAAAAAATGGGTCAATACTTGACAACGTAAATGCACGTTCGGTCATCGTAGGTCACGGAAAAAGGGACGGCTTAGATTTTGAAAAAGCTCAAAATGAGGTACGGAAAAAGTCTGACTTCCTTGAGTTAAGCCAAATGTAAGCCAAGAGCAAAGCCAAGAGTAAAGCCAAGAGTAAGCCAAGAGTAAAGCCGTGTGTAAAGCCAAACCAGGGATGTGATACCGCTGGATGCGAAGCTGCGCACGGCGACGTACACGTACGTCACGTGCGCCGTAGTGCAAAGCTTCCCCACCACGGAGCAGATGTTAATATTAGTCCTGCAGCAGCTGCTCAAAGCAGCAGCAGCACATGAAGACATCTGGGCTGTGGGAACAACACAGAATATATCCTCTCTGTCAGCCCCCTGGGGAGCCGTCCCCTCGGCGGTCTCATGACGACGACGACGAGGAGGAGGATGATGATGAGGGTGGTGGTGGTGGTGGTGATGATTATGATGATGAGGAGGATGAGGATGAGGATGTGGGAGCTCACCTGCAGACTTGCAGACATGCAGACAGCCCTGTAGGGGAGGGATGGGAGGGATGGGAGGGGAGGGGGGGGTGGTACCTGCAACAGACAGCATGTCATTAGTGATTGCAGGTGCAGCACACACACACACACACACATATGCACACACACACGCATTTAAAAGGCCCTTCGTCGAGGACAGTGATGCTCATAAAACGGCACAGACATTTCTGTGTTTGTCCACCATAGGAGCGGGACCAAATTATACACAGCACGTAATCGGAGAAGAACTCGGCATGCCGCTCCGTTCATGTAAGGTCCTGTGTATACTTTCACCCCGACACACACACACACACACACCCACCCACGCCCATCCACACCCACACGCACACACCCATAACCCTCAGCTGTGCTTGTACACCCGCTAGCCTTGACCTCTGCGGGGGGGGGGGGGGGGGGGCGCGCGGGCGGCCGGGGGGGGGCGGGGGGGGGGTGGGGGGGGGGGGGGGGGGGGGGGGGTGGGGGGGGGGGGGGGGGGCTCATGCACGGCTGAACAACCGTTAATGGGCTGTATGTCACCGCAACCTCAACTGTCAAATCTGTTAGCCTCTTTTTTTAGGCGGGGGGGGAGAGATAGCAGAAATGAGAAAAGGACGGATCCGGCGCTGATTAGAAGGATAATTTAATGGAGTGGAGAATAGTCCCCGGTTATTGCAGATTCAAAGTGAAAGACGATTAAAACGGGTTGATTCATTTCTCGGCGGTGGTTAGCACAGATTGGAGCTTCGTTCGCACTGCCTACAGTATATCCTGCGCTCTCCGGCGGTGTCGAATCCCCGGCGATTCGCACTTTCGATCGTGGGCGTACTTGTGGGCGTACGGAGAGAGATACTCCAAACCCGATGTTTACAGACTTTCAAAAATGCCAGAATGCGATCCCTACCTACCGCCGAACGTGTGTTAACACAAACCTGGACGTGGCCGCCAAACAAACCGCCACGGCGGGCGTGCTTCCCCTTGTGGTCCTGCGCGTTAACGACGGAGGACAGTGTGGCGGCGTAGCGGTTAGCGGGGGTGTTTGACTCCCAGCTGAAAGGTTCTGGGTTCGATGACCCGACGTCTGCAGCCTGCAGACCTGCAGGAGTCCTTCAGCAGACCAGCATGCATCTGTGATCACCGTCAAGTCACTATAGCGTCTATAGCTATATCTGACTAAACACCATTTGCCCTTTTGTGTTTTCATCTATATAATGCAGGGATGTTCACCGCATTTCACAATGGTGGTGGTGGTGGGGGGGGGGGCGGCGGCGGTCGGCCTGCGGCGTGGCGCTGCTACATGGCGCTGCAACATTTCCCCTTATTTTCCAAAATCCCAATGTGGACAGCTGTGCAATAATAACCTCCCGGGGCGCCTCCACAGTGTGTGTGTGTGTGTGTGTGTGTGTGACAGTGCGCCGCCTCGCGTGTTGTGCAGGCTCTGTGAAGATTACGGTCCGACGGGGTTGTGTTCCCGTGGCGAAGGACTTCAAAGGCCCACAGGAAAATCAGATTGAGGACGACGACGACGGCGGGGGCCACGGGACACGAGGCGAGAGCGCCTCCTCTGCGCCGGGGGGCCGGCGGGCGGATCATGTGATGTTTGGTATTTTAGTATATGTTTAGATCAAAAGAGCGAGTCCAAAAAACGGGACCCACGTTCGAGGGGAACGCCGAATAGCATATTTTCGTATGCTACACCGCTACTTCAAATAGTGTATATTACAGGGGGGGGGGGGTCTGTTTCGGAGGATGTAGTGGGATGTACAGGATGTGGTTATCCGTGTGACCCAGTTGTTCTCCTACTACGACCACGACCACGACGACACGTGGCTTCGACCATGACAGGCTGTCATCACGAGGTCTATGCC
This sequence comes from Merluccius productus, assembly GCA_027122695.1. Lineage (NCBI taxonomy): Eukaryota > Metazoa > Chordata > Actinopteri > Gadiformes > Merlucciidae > Merluccius > Merluccius productus. The sequence goes on from JAOPJI010061308.1 coordinate 10,884, forward strand.
CCGGTAACCACAGTAGATGGAGACCGTTCATGACCGACCAATGGGACGAGGGTATATGAGACTAGTGTTGTACCGTAATCACCTGGAGGTGATTCTTTGATATTGCATCGTGTGTGTGTGTGTGTGTGTGTGTGTGTGTGTGTGGGGGTGGAAATATCCCCACTGACCCACTTTTGACTGAGACGAGCCAATCAAGTCTCTCTCTCTCTCTCTCTCTTCCCCCCCCTCTCTCTTAGAACAACAGAAAGACACACAGCCAGGAGGTAGAGGCTGTTAGCCAGCTCCTCGCCGCAACCAAAAACCGGCCAATCGCAGAGCTCGGCGTCGGGTGACAGCGGGCCAATTACGGTCTTTAGTCTTTATATTGGCGGTAGCCGTTGAGGGATGAGCATTGTTCCACGGGGGTGCGTCTCTCCCAATTTGCTCCTCTGGATTAGCGGCGGGAGGAACAATTCATTTGGACCGTGAAGGGATGAACCCGGCTCTTATTCATGGCTGTGCAAAACGCCATAAAATTAGCCCTTGGGACCATTTCTCCTCTAATGGTTAACCCGCTCATACGAGGAGGAGGAGGATAGTTCCAGTTCTGTCGAGTTTTTGCAGCGTTTTCCCGCGTCGGCTTGTCCCCATGCCTTAAAAACGCATCAAATATGTAAAATATTAAAACATTTTCCCCCTCTTGCGTCATACCTTTTGGTCGAAACCCTTTTTCGTATGTAGAGAAACCTATGGCGGTCCTGAGAGGAGAAAAGGGAAACTATGAAACCGTGTCGGTTGTTGTTGTTGTCCACTGATAGGTTTCGTTTTCCTGATAGGTGTGCAAGACGGTCTCCAAACCACACCATGTGGTTATTTGAGCAACTTGACTTGAGGTTAAGTTGGCTCACACTATAGCGATATGCTTCTAGCTTCCGTTATTAGCGGCGTGCTAATGTGAAATGGTAACGCCTTATTGGGAGATTATTGTATTTATTCTCCCGTCATTTTGTATATAGGCTCTGTAGTAACCGATAGCCACACTCGGATCTCTAATAAATAGAGAGCAGTCGCTCAACAATACCGTCGAGGAGCAGTGAGTAACGTTCGGTGTGTAAAAAATGCAATTGCAAAATGTCAGAGCGGGGGATAATGAGTTTGGGGAAGCGCGGTACGGCGCGGTACCGCTGACTAACAACGTACTACCGCCACTACCGCGACCTAGAGAGCTGCACTCCCGATGAAAGCGGGAGCAGCGCGGCT
>JAOPJI010061313.1:0-12121 GCA_027122695.1 Merluccius productus
AGGCCACTTTGCAACAACATCAAGAATGTTAAAAGTTGCATCAAAAGCAATCTGCGTGTTGATGGAATGTACTTTCTATTGACGAACACATCCTCATCTTTTGATGGTGCAATTATTTTTACGTGCGTCCCACACACACTACAATTGATTTAAAAAGCTATATCACATGTCAATGTATATTAGAAGTTATTTAATTTAGCATATAGCTTATAGCAATAAAAAAAAATCCACAGTCAGGACGTCTGTGTGAATTTGCACTTGTGTTGTAAACACAAAATAGACTATGTTGCCTATGGGTGAAATAAGTTGCATGACATGATGCCTCAATTCTAATTCTAGTTCAGCAAAACAACTCGTCTTCTGTGGCTAATAGCAACATATTAGCAAGAGGCTAATAAATAGCCTATAGCCTAACGTCACTCTATAGAAATCTGCATACCTTTCTTTTGCCCGTTTCTCCTCTTTTACTTTGATCCATGATGAAGATGAAGACTCGACATCATTACCTTTTGCATTACCTTTTGCCAACACCGTCCGTTTTCCCCTCAATCAACCGGAGTCACGTGACGTAAACAAATTCACGTATATGACTGCACAGATATTTTTTTTTTTTACATTTTTCACATAAGCCAATTCATAACATGAAGGTATATTGGTCTATGTTAATTTTAGGAATGAAATACAATTTATTTGGAAGCAGTTTGTGTGGCCTGGGATCAGTCTGTCCCCCGCCCCCCTCCCCCTTGCCTCTTCTGACACACACAACCTGTATGATTCTCACTAGCAAGTTGACGTCACAATGAGGGCCCCAGCGCCCACTCCACTAACTTGACATGGAAATGAGCGGTAGTTTTTGTTGTTGTTGTTGTTGTTGTTGTTGTTTTTTTGAGGGCGCCCTCACATAGATTGCGCCCTGGGTGGTCGCCCACAGCAAAAACCGGCCCTGATAAGAGATGCGACAGAGATGTCTGCCTTCAGTCTGCAGGCTTCAACTTAAAGGCAGGAGAAACTCAGGCTTAGTTGAAGAAAACCTGCCAGCGAGCAGGTTAGGTTCACAGAGTACATTGCCAGGGTAACAGACTCAAGAGTTAAGCTGAACTGGCTTTGTGAAACTGAAAAACCAGAGTTTCCCTCATCTCAAGGTTAACTAACTCCGAGTTTTCACTAAACCTGCTTTCTGAAACAGGCCTCTGATCTACACCCTCATAAGTCGTGTGTAAACCAGTAGGTGACACCACAGACGCTATATCCATATTTTTTACAGTATTTCAATTGAATGTTTTTGTGGTTATGTTTTTTACTTACTTATATTTATATTCTCTTCATTTTTAATTATTGCTTTTAGATATTGAGCAGAGAAAATGTGAAAAAAACTACCCCCCCCCCCCCCCGATATATTTATTAAGAATCTGAATTGATCCCCTAAAACTGTACAACCTAAAGTAGTGGTAATATTATAGTTGGTAGTACTCACCCTGCTGGGAGATCAACAGCCCTCTCAGCCTCCTGTACGCCAACACCAGCTCCATCCTGAAGAGCCACCCCAGTGCTAGCGCTAGGGTGGCTCCCAGACACAGACACAGGGGGACCAGCAAATGCACATAGAAGCCGCTGTGGTCCGCTGGGCACACACAATAAAACTGTTAGCTCTGGGCTGATGTTCGCCTGTATGACGTATATAATATGAACAGGGAGTGGAGTCTTTAGAGGGTCGTGTGCAGTAGAGAAGAGACTGCAGAGTCGAGGTTGTAGAGTGGAGTACAATACAGTGGAGACAATAGAATTGTGTAGAGTAGAGACAGTATAGAGATAGAGTAGAGACTGTAAAGTGTGTGTTGTTGATCGCTGGTTTACAGCCTCACCTGGCCTGAGTCTGACTGATTAGACTCTGGGGCTGCACACCTGTGGTGCATGAACAATCATGGCACCCAGGATAAACCAGTCATCAACACCACTAAGCCACTGCAGGAGTTCACTGCTACATTGGGCACCAGTGTAGCAGTGAACTCCTGCCACACACCACCTTAGTGGCGTTTGCTGGGGCCCTCCGACACAGGACATAGGTAGCTGTTGTGTTGAGAATGCGTTTATTGCCGAGCAGATGTTTGATTGATTGATTGATTTTATTTATTGACATTGTACAAAGCATTAAAAAAGGTATACAAATAAATAAGTCAGTAAGTATGTCTTGAAAACCTTGTACAACATGTCAAATGGATAACACAAAAAAGCTTGGAGCTTGTTTCCATTGTGGTCCTTGTTATTTGCTGCCATGACAGTGGCTCTCTCTCTCTAGTGTGTGTGTGTGTTGATAGCTGGTTTATCACAACACACACTCAACATAGAGATAGAGTAGAGTAGAAAAAGTGAAGTAGAGACTGTAGAGACTGTAAAGTAGCGATAAGAGTAGAGACTGTAAAGTAGAGACTGTAAAACAGAGTAGACTAAAGTAGATAGAGTAGAGACAGTATGGTGGAGTAGTGACTGGAGCAGAATAGACTGCAGAGTAAAATAGAGGCCGTCTGTAGAATAGAGACAGTAGAGTAGAGACAATAGAGTGAGACTGTATAGTAAATTAGAGAGAGTAGAGACTGGAGAGTAAAGTAGAGTCTGTAGAGTAGAGACCTCTGCGGAGCCACACTGTTACCCGGCACTCTGCGTTAGGGTTTACGAAACGACAGCTGATGGGGACGTTGAGCTGCTCAGAGACCACAGTAGAGATGACCAAGTTTGACACACCAAAGACATGACCAGCCTCATCTTTTTCACTGTGTAGACACACACGCATTCAATCAATCAGCATTCTAGAGTCTACAGTCCACGTGTGTGTGTGTGTGTGTGTGTGTGTGTATATATATTGGTATATATTGACCCACTAGTCCCATGAATAGTTGATGGTTGTTGATTGATTGTCGATGGTCCAGTCCATGTCGTACTCATCGTGTTTAATGCCCAGGAGGGCCTTACAGGGCAGCCCAATCCTGGAGCCTACTGGGGGGGGACCACTGTCAATTACAACATCCTGGATCATTAAACTATCTTGGATGCCAAGGCTATCTTAGAGCATTAAACTATCTTGGATGTAGAGCTGGGAAATATATTGATATATCGATACCTACATGCTATATTATTGTGATATATATCATCATCAAGATATTAAATTAGACAGACCTGAACTACTTGCCTAGTTCAACCACAACTATTTCCTCCTTCGGATACACACACTCGGGCTTGTGCAGGTAAGTTCCTGGAGAGAGAGAGAGAGAGAGAGAGAGAGAGAGAGAGAGAGAGAGAGAGAGAGAGAGAGAGAGCGTGGGGTTTGAAGGTGTTCACAAATAATGTTGGCTTGACTTGAAAAGCACACATGGAGGTGAGGTGGCTGATGGGTAATGTAGTTTACCGGTGCCAAGGGTGAGGTTGATGGAGCGGGCAGCAGTGTAGTTGTGGCCCCCCAGGGAAAAGTTCCGCCAGCAGGTGTAGAGGCCAGCATCTCCCTCTGAGGCGTTCAGGATCCTTAGGTCACCGTTCCGCATCACCTTCACATGATCCCTTGCCATATCGACAGACACACACTCCTACACACACACACACACACACACACACACACACACACACAAATGTATGTGTGTATATATATATATAACATTAGTTCCTGAGTTCATACACTACAGTGTCCACTACAGGATCACTAGCCCAGATTCTTAATCTGGATGTGCTGACTCTGGCCTTGGTTCTGGAGTCCTACCTTAAGCCACTGGACTTCAGTGGACTTCCATCCGTCGGGGGGTTCCAGTTTACAGGGAACCGCCCTTTTCATCTTTCGGGAATCGACTGCAGCGGGACACTTCCCGTGAGAAACCCACACGTTGTACTCCGAGGGTTGACGTTGCGCCTTGCTAGATAGGACAGTTTGGATGTAAAGTCAGTCCCTTCACTCTAATCAATCCAGTTAACTTTATTTATAATCACAGCTACAGTCTCAAAGGGCTTCATCACAGGTGACCATTATACGACACCCCCTAACAGTAAACCTTCTCAGGACCTTAGAGTTTGTTCCTTTTTCGCAGTTACTTACAAGCCCTGATTGGTGTGCGGAAAACAGTATTTTACCAATGAGTCAGTACCTAGATCCTTACTGATACTGGTTTTGGCAAGCCATTAAAAGAGGTTTCCACATTAGGGGAAGCGCCCCACATTACAGTCAGGGATTAAGCCCTGGATGAGGTCTGCAGTCACTATGAACTCATCGTTCCTCCAGTTGTGAAATGAACAAGCAAGACAGACAGAGGCGTGACTAAAAAGTGAAATGACGAACTTCACTCAATGGCTTACAGGATGTAGGCCGCCTGGTACCTGATGTGACAGACGTACGTCCCGTTATGGGTCTCAGCAACGGGGAGAAACCACAGATGTCTGCCTTTCTCCTCCACGCCGGCAGGGAGGTGGCCCTGTCCCTTCTTGCTCCACGTCACATTGGTGGCACCAGGGCTGCACTTCAACAAGAAGAAGTGGCCGACAATCACTGGGTACGTCCCTCGCAACGTCCTGTGGCCTGGGAAGGTACAGGTTCAGGTTTACTTCACATGCTTGTGTCTGGTGCCACCTAGACGCAGTCTACAGCTTGCAGCTCCGCGCATGCGCTAACACGTAGAGGGATAAATCGGAAATGTAATCGAAATTTCGATTATTACATTACATATTGTCCAAACTCGGTTATTAAATTAATAATCGAGCCCGTCGGTTATTTTTTCGTCAACCTTGCGAGACAACGAGTGAGGAATATGCGAACGGTAATCCAGAGTGGAGAGAGTTGTAGTTTTCAAGAAACTGACGACATTCAGGAAGAACGGAGTGGAGTTTCACTTTGGACTACAACTCCCTACAGCATAGGCGCCTGCCGTGACGGACTTGAATGTAAGCAGTTTGTTATCTCTTCAAAACCATTTTTTTAACCTGCTCTCTTTTCTTGCAGGTTCAGGCTCCAAAAGGAAGTGATGGGGAAGCACTTTTTTCCCCCAACACTAACTACCAAAGTCTTTATTGTATCATTTATTCTTGTATATTTTAAGTTGAAATACAGTGGAAATGTATTTTTGTAAAAGTAACAGTTGTAACAGTTTCTCAGTGGTTAGTTGTTGTTGTTTTTTTGGCCATCCATTTACTGGGGTAAAGTTAGTTTTAATTTGGACTTTGGATATTGGACATTCAAGGGAATTTAAGGGGCCGTCTCAAAAAATGTTTTGATTTTTAATAAATATTTATTTTACAATAAATTCAATAGCTTCCTGTATATAGGGCCTACTTGTACAAAACAAGTGTTAAAAATGTACACCAGGAGGGTCAATCTACGGCAATTACATTTTTGAAAAAACGTTTAGATTTTTTTAAACATATATATTACAAAACATTCAATAGCTTCCTGTATATAGGGCCTACTTATACAAAACAAGTGTTAGAAAGTGTGCACCAGGAGGGTCAATCTACATCAATTACATTTTTGAAAATGTTTTGATTTTTAATAAACATTTATATTACAAAATAAATCAATAACTTCCTGTATATAGGGCCTATTTTTTGTAATATAAATATTGAGTAAAAATCAACAAAACATTTTTGACCCCAGATTGACCCTCCTGGTGTGCACTTTCTAACACATGTGTAGTGAAGTAGGCCCGCCTATATAGCCTACAGGAAGCTATTGATATTTTTGTAATATAAATATTTATTAAAAATCAACAAAATATTTTTTCAAAATGTAATTGCCGTAGATTGACCCTCCTGGTGTACACATTCTAACACACTTGTTTTGTATAAGTAGGCCCTATATACAGGAATCTGTTGAATTGTTTTGTAATGTAAATATGTGTTAAAAATCTAAACATATTTTAAGACGGTTCCTTTAATTCCCTTGAATGTCCAATATCCGATATCCAAATGAAAACTGTTGCAGTGTAAAATATAGTGTATCCCGAAATAACTAGCCTACACATCTAACAAATTATGTTTAATGTCCATTAAACACAATATATGAGACTGGCGGGACACTGCCAAAGACACCAAGAGCTGCCAGCCAGCAAACTGGTACTATGGGAACCAAACCATGGTCATCGGTCTCGAGGACGTCCTACTCTAACCTACGTGGATGTACTCAAGAAGGATGCAGGAGCGCAAAGTACCATTGAACTGGCCAGATGTATGGAAAACCGGGATGACTGGAAGCAACGATGGAGGGCTCGTTTGAGGACGACCTAGAGAGAGAGCTTCCTCAGCACTGGTGGGCAAACAACACCATCCTCAACATACTGTGCAACAACAGCCTCCCCTAACTGGGCCGATATTTCTAGCACACGATCATAAGAGATGCAGAGCCCATGATCATGCAACATGTCTATTAACTGCCTCTTTCTGGTTTTACAAAACAAAGACATTCCGAGATAAACTGCAAAGGGAGTCTCCCGATCCTTGGAATGCCTGTAAACCACTCTGTCTTCTCTGTACTTGGGAAAGCAGTTGAATTGAAGGAGCTGGGATAAGGCCAGATCCGATTTTGTTGCACCATTTTGCAGTTGAGACTTAATGTCGGCACCATGTTCAATCATGCACACAAATTGCAAAAGTGAGGAAGGCACAGCCTGCTCAAGATCTGGACTGTCCAATGCTTGATTGTTATGTGTCTTATGAGCAAGCATGTCACGCCTAATCATTCCTGCAGCTTTTGCCAAGTGGATTGCATCACCAAAGTTGGACACTTGTGCGAGGATTGAACCCACATCTTCTTCAAAAGCCATGAGGATGTCTCGCCCTTGATGATGGGCGCGCAGCTCAGGAATATGAAACAGCAACTGGTCCTTCAGGCGAGTGTTGTGCACATTTGGTGATTCCACACCGAGCTGATTTAAACGATCCTTGTACAGCTTGCTCAACTCGGCTAGTTTAAAGATGGGTGGATTATCATCAGCACTACAAGCTTTAACTTGGTTAATGTAAGTGACAAGTTCGGCAAACGCTATTGGATACTTTTCATTATCACTTTGTGTAACATTTCTCTCTTGGGATTTGATGTAATCTCGCTCTCTATTATAGAGGGCCACTAAGCAGGTAGGGTGATATTTCAGTTCCAGAGCAACTGCATCGCCTCCACTTAGCTTGGCAAGAAGTTTTGCATCGCTAAGTGTTTTTGCACAGTCATTTAATTTCATTGTCATTGCTTCCCTGAGTTCCCCGCCTTTCATCTCACATATGAAGCACTCTGAAGTATCAGTCTCTGTCTTTCTAGGGATCTTACTTCTGCCCTCCTCCTCTTTTGTGTCCATCTTAACTGTTCTTTTCTCTGCTCTCTTCAGCTTACTATTATTAAATAAAAGCCTGCAGTTTTCGTGGTATCCGGCTTTATTCTGTCTGAGCGTTTGTTCTATCCCACCTCCTGTGTCAAGTCTTGCACAATCAAGTTTGATGGGCAATGCATTAAGAGAGTGGAACAAGGGGATATTTTTTGCTAATGTTGTATAGCCATCTTTATCTGTCTTTGCAGGATTCGTATCGGGAGACTTTAATTGTTCTTTTGTGTCCTGCTGACACAGACAGCACTTTGACCAGTCAGTGTGTGTTATACGTTCGTTGTCCATTGTTAATCTAAAAAATCAAATTGAGGTATGATCTTTTGATCACCTTTTGAATCCATGCATGGAACAGTTATTTAAATTTCAATTAGTTTTGGGCTGATTGGCAAAATGTGATTCAGAATTTAGTGTAGGTATTTTAACAGAAAGACGCACGTGTATAAAAATGCTATTTGTTTTTCAACAATGTAATCCTGTTTTAACAAAGCTGTGCAAACACATACAGCAGGTGGAGAAGAAGAAAATGCCTTTGAGTGGTGTGGCAGTATATCAATATCAATTGCTGATTATTCTGACCATGTCACAAGTAAGATGTAATATTTCTTATTTCTTAATTTTAGCCACTTACAGCGACATTGGACCACTGCTGATTGATTCACTCGCCTTGTTCTCTAACTCTGGGGTAATTGTGGGGACAGTCGCAGAGAGCACAAATTATAGTGAGCGGCACATTATTACCATATTATTACCGTTAGTACCATTAGCACGTTATTAGTGTTTTTAAACGCCCATATCGAGAAAATCATAAATTACCGTTATTAGCATATTATTACCACAATGGTATCGCATCACGGACCACCCTCCATTGACATTAAGAATTGTCATTATTAGCATGTTATCACCATGTTATCAGTGTGTTATAAGGGGCTTATTTGTCGTTAATAACTGTTGTTATAACCGCTGATAACCGCTGTTATTTGCATGTAAAACCAAAAGCGACCTATGCGACCGGAAAGAAGGAAGTCATTATTTGTCTATGGAGGGTCGGCGAATAAAGCGACCAAAGTGAATTCGCCGGGAGTGAACCAATCTGGGCGACCAGAGCGATTAAGCGATTTAGCAATTAAAAGTCAGCTAATATGATGGTAATGAGCGGTTCGGCAAAAAACAATTGGAATGCTCTTATCTTCGAATGTCCCAGGTTGACAAGCCAGAGCCGTTATGTGATTAGCTAAATCAAACATGTCAATGTCACGTCCAGAGCGAAAAAAGCAAATTCATGACAAAGCTTCTTCAACGACCTTGGCTACTTGGTAGCTGAGGTTGTTTCTAGTGTACACGCATCTTTTGTTTAACAGCAACATCGAGAAAACCATTAATTGCTGTTATTAGCATATTAGTGTCATTGTATTATTAGCATGTCATAACCATTTTATTTGTTTGGGGGGGTGGGGGGTGGCATCACGCAACGCCCTCCATTGACATTAAGAACTGGCATTATTAGCATGTTATCACCATGCTATTTGTGTGTCATAAGTGGCTTATTTGTCATTGTGGAACATTTTTAATATCTGTATCACTTCATCATCTATGGAAACATATTTAAGGAGAGTGACCAATTATTTACACCACATTTGCAATTTGCACATTTGAAATTTGCAAATTTCTCGGGTCTTTTTGGATGCCATCTTGGAAAATGGCCAGCATTTCAAGTAGCAAATCAAGTGGATTTGATTGTATTGGTCTTGATCACATCCATGCCAAATTTCATGCGTCCATCATAATTTGCTTTGACAATTCTGTGCAATAAATCAATTTCTAGGGTCTTTTTTGGCAGCCATCTTGGAAAATGGCCACCATTTCAAGTGGCCAATCAGGTAGATTTCATTGTATTGCTCTTGAGCACATACATGTTGAGTTTCGTGCTTGTATCATAATTTGCTAGGTCAATTCTATGCAATAAATCAATTTCTGGGGTCTTTTTTGGCGGCCATCTTGGAAAATGGCCGCCATTTCAAGTGGCCAATCAGGTAGATTTGATTGTATTGGTCATAAGCACATACCTACCAAGTTTCATGCTTGTATCATAATTTGCACGATTCTTGCCAAATTGGCCTTGTAGCCGCTCAGTTCATAGCCGGGTGAACCCATAGCCTAGTTCAACAGTAATCCCAAGATTACCCCATTCCGAGTGTCAGGTCAGGGCATTTTCCTGTTTATCACACATGTTGTCCCACACATTTCACAAAGGTGGGCTACACAAAATTGGGTTGGAAAGCTAGACTAGCTATACTGTATAGCCACTCTCCATCTGATTGTCTAGTTAGCTAACATATATTACCCCCCCTACACAATCTGGACTGTGGTCCTAACTTTTACCCCTGTTAGCTTTTACAATCTTTATCTTCATCATTTATTTCAACGTAGTATGTCATTTTTCATTTCATTGACAAGCAATTATATTATGGTCATACCATTGTTTGTTAGCCTAGCTGGCTACGATTTCAGTACTATCAAAGATCTTTGCTCCTTCTCAACTCTCTGGTAATATTATTTTCACAAAATACAACCAATAGTACGGTAATGTTAAATCTTACTTGTGAAAAGTAATGCCCCGATTCCTATTTTCGACGGTCTGCTCATTTGAGCAGGAATACGCTGAACACCAGCCCGGCATCCTTGTTTTCTTCTGTAGACGCTACCTGGACATACGTGTCAACTGTCAATTTATGCTGCTCCCCGGCTCCCCATCCCCACTCCAAGATGGTGGCCGAATTTCTCGCATCACAGCAGCCAATGCTGCGTCTATGATATAAGATGTCTATGCTAACGCCAACCACAGTCACACCGACAGTATGCCTGAAAGTAGTAATAAAACACCCTGACAACCACCTCGAATACCCTAGCATCACCCAGAACACCCTAGCAACCATTCAGAACACCCTGGCAACCACCTTGAATACCCTAGCACCACCCAGAACACCCTGGCAACCACGTCAAATACCCTAGCACCACCCAGAACACCCTAGCAACCATTCAGTACACCTTGGCAACCACTTTTATTTGCTCTCCATGGAACGTTGGAACTCATACTAAACATCCCAGAACCAGTTTACACAGGAGTTCTCCTTTAATCACCATGGTAACATTGGAACTCGTTCTCATACTAAACATCCCAGAACCAGTTTACACCGGAGTTCTCCTTATTTGGTATGAATGACAATGTGTCATTCCATTTGATTATCTCATTTAACTTCAATGGGAGTGGATTTAAAATAGAATTTAAAAACTGTGATTAATCGTGAGTTAACTCGCCAATACTATGCGATGAATCAGTTTAAACAAATGAATCGTTTGACAGCCCTATTTGCTAGTCATGCTTTCAACACAACTAGGGTTTCAACAGAACTAACTACTAAATTCTGGACGTGATTGCTGCAGACCAAAGGTTATTTTTTGAGCAGCCATGCTTCCTGGTGATTATTTTTGATTCCAGGAAATTACAAGATGACAATCACTTAAACATTGCATGTGGATATTTAAGACGCACATCATGATATAACATTGAAATGCCATGGTTACGTTCAATGCAGCCTTTAAATACAGGCATTTGTAACAGTTTAACAATGGTAATAATTTAAGCATTTATTGTCTGTTAAACATTCTATTTGTTCAGGCTTTTAGGGGTGAAATGGTCAAAGGGGAGTTTGTAAATGTTTAACTCTAGTTTACTTAGTCTACGTCATTTGATCAAAAACACCAACCTCAATGCATGATTGTGATGAACTTTGAGATGAATTGAGATGAATGCCATGAACGAAGGCTCATGGCAGTCATACTCAGTTTGTCATTATGCTATTTTATCATTGTAGTGTCTACAAACTATTGATTTGGAATAATTAAACATGCAGTACTGCTGATACCTCACTGGTTGACACCTACTGTCTGGTATGTTTAGAATAGTAATGTAGCAATACACCAAACCCATAGGATAATTTTGATAATGGTTTAAATTCTGACTTACGATTACTGTAAACAGTCACTTTCTCTTCATGGTTCAGACTGTATAATATAGGACCATATCTTATATTCAAAGCACAACACCCATACACTCCACCAAATGTACTAAATCACTAAGTCACAGTTGGAACTATGTTGAACTAAGGTTTCGAAATGTCCCAGTCGAAGTCCAGCCATTACACTCAACTAAGCTAACTTACATAACCCATGCAGAAAAAAATAATGTTTTATGTATTTATGCTAATACACTATATGCACATTATTTATATTATTATTATTTTATTTGTTGTATTTTCTAATTGTATTTTATTGCATTTATTTTGTTAGCTTTTTAGTACATTTTCAATTCCTTTCTATTGTTAGTTTTTACTTTTATTGTTATTATTGCTGCATTGTCGAGGAGGCAAGAGGAGGAACATAATGAAAGAAAATGGAGCTCTGAATCATTCTTTATTGCAACAGGGAAAGACAATTATTGGTAAATGTTTTTTGACAAAGCATAAAACAATGCACCAAAAAAGAGCATAAAGTCTGTTTATTTTGAAATGAGAGCTCAATTGTCAACAGATGCTGTCACTGGAGAATACCTCCCCACAGATAAGGGGGGAGGAGCATAATGAATCTACCACACAGGATTTTGAGCTCTGCCTCATTTGTTCGTTGTGACACAACAGGAAAAGAGAACAATGGGTTTACTGGTGCCAATCCTGCTGGCTGTTCTAGCCTCTCTATTTGGAGGGCTTTACCTTTTAGGAGCATTT
>JAOPJI010061322.1:0-23966 GCA_027122695.1 Merluccius productus
CAGATTTACTACTTGGGTGTACTTTTTACTGAGTTTTGTTCTTTATATTAAAAATATAATATACGCATACTTTCAGTGAGTTTTTTATATTCGAGGCTGTGCCTAAGTTAGCTTCATATCGAATAACGCAAATATATATTTTTTACGTAATTATATATTTGTGTGAAGCTTTAACTCTATTTTAATTGTATTCTCAAGTATTTGGCGACTCAATGTTGAAATTGGCTAAAAAGCTGATAAGTATTTTAACATCAACAACCTGAGCAAAGAGTGGAATTATTATTTCTGTTGTATGAATATTTTCGGAGTTATATTTTGATGTTTATATGAAGTTACATACATTTTCTGCCATTTTTATAAGTAAATTCGTAGCTATTCACTGAATTTCCGCGTATAGGAGAAGTTATTTTATATCAAAATTCTAATAAAATACATATTTTGTTTAAAACTTCACTTATGCATTTTATTAAAATCAATCTGAATGGTTTAAATCAGGGGTCGGCAACATACGGCCCGCGAATGGTTGTTATCCGGTGGTCCGTCGTGTAGAACTTTAGCATGAAAAAATTTTAGGTTACTAAGTAAGCAAATATTTTTTAATTTACAAAGTTGATTACTTGGTTTATCACCTTAACTATCATATTCAAACAGCCTAATTCTGGGTAGATAAATGTATTTGAATATAAGAAATACTTATAGATTTATTATTTAAAGATAACTTAATTATTTTGATAATTGTAACGTATGCACATGGTGTGATATATTTGAGGCAACACCGTAGTATATTAATCTTTAATTTCTCGTGATTAAAATTGACAATATCGTTGCAGCATCGTGCAAGAACTCAAAGAATTAACATTTCCTTAAAAGTAATAAAGTAAAAGCTTACTTTTAATTAGTACCTTCACCATTTTTAAACTATCAAATGAAACCATTAATTGATAATTTTTATTTGGAAATATTTTTTAATTATATTTTTAAGACAATAAAATTCAAACTAATTGAATCTAAGATCACATATGCTACATTCTATACATTAATCTTAGATATCTGGAAATATATCAACTTAAAGTTGATATGGAATGTAGAATAATGTCTGGACCATTCAATATTTTTTTAAACATTTAGGAAAATATTTATGTTTAATATTTAAAAAGTTGCATCGATTATTTTTTCACTCTAAAATTAAATTAAATAATTTGAATAATAGGTGGACATATGAATAAATCAGATATATATTTAATTCATATGGCCCGCCCAGAAGATATGCTAAGCTATCCGGCCCGCCTAGCTAAAAGGTTGCCGACCCCTGGTTTAAATTAAATTTTTGTAATGAATTATTTAATTGGTATCCTTTAATCGTTGTTTACGCCAGGACCAAAAACTGAATTCGTCATATCTTAATCAGTTTAAGCATAACAATGTTCAACAATTAATAACACTTTACAATTGTATCAAAAAATATTAAAACAACTCTTCTATTTAAGGAAAACATGATATTCCCAGCGCATGCATACTTACACATACAAACTGCTCTCTCATGTATCCAGATTTGATATATCTACGCAGCTGTTCGATAAATAAAATCATTTGGCTGGCCATAAAGTGAACGATGTAAACATTCCTCATAGAAACCTGGAACTATCAACATTTTACATTATAATCTGTTTTACAAACCATTTTTAATCCGATTATCTTTCTAAGAATCGTGCAAAAAGTTGTACTTTTATAATATTAATGAAACTTTGTAAATTCTTTTGATGGATGTCCAAATTAGATCTAACAGTTTGCCACCTCGTTATTTATGAAAGAGCTTTATATAAGGAAATAAAAAACCTTGGCATATTCGCACTCAGAGTACACACACACACACAAACTGACACTACTCCTTTATTATATAGTAGATAGTAGATTGTGTCGACGCTTCCATTATATTTGCAAAATAACTTTAATTTCCTAATAGATTCCAAAACATTCCTTGACGAAATATTCTCAGTGACTGTTCCAGGGATTGCTTCATTAGCCGGCTGTAGTTCTTTATCCTTTGATGTTTGTTGTGCACAAGGAAGCTCTTCAAAATTACCATACACCATTATGTCAGCTTTTTCTGCAACCATTTCTTCGACTTGAGCATCTATTTTTGTTAAACTTTGTTAGCATCTTGTACATTTCGTTACTCATAGTTATAAAGTTTTATGTTTGATTTAAGCCAACTATTTAAATTTAGAACAAAAGTACGAAAAATCGGTTAACGACTATACATAGATATAGAAAAACAGCGAGAATAAAAATCTTGGAGACCAACCAAAATATCATATAATTGAATGTATAGTGTTAATCTTGTGGTTTAAGCGGCCAAATTTCTGTCGATTTTTGGGTGGACTTGGTGGCATTGGTATTCATACTCAGTGGTAGGCCTTTTGTAATAGAATGTGGTCTTAAGGACGATGTTATATGAGATCTCATCTCGTGGTTTCCAATGATAAGAATAAAAAATAAAAGTATTCCCATTGAGGTGTTTAGAGTAGTTGAGAGCGATGTGATAAATTCGCTTTGATATAGTGAAGCTATGAGTTGAAGAAGTATTGGAAGGCCTAACAAAATAAACAGGAAAAAGAATTGTTTTGCTCTTTTTTTGGTTGAACTCCTTTTATTTTTGGACAAATCGGATTTGTAAATTTTCCAAATCACCATCGCAAAAACAACCAGATTGAATGACAATATCAGTAGTCCAGGAATTGTAATTGTGGCAAGTTTAACAG
Source organism: Merluccius productus (assembly GCA_027122695.1). Lineage (NCBI taxonomy): Eukaryota > Metazoa > Chordata > Actinopteri > Gadiformes > Merlucciidae > Merluccius > Merluccius productus. The sequence continues at coordinate 2,763 of JAOPJI010061322.1, forward strand.
GTCCATGTGGTATGCAGCTATACCAAATAAAGAAAACACATTGATTATAAATACTTGCTACCAAGTGTATAATATTTTCCAAAGCAAGTACTGCAAATCAGAGTAATTAGCGCTGGCAAGACTACACGAAATGCAGTCTTAAAAATACAACGAAGAATAAAAATAGATGTACTTAGCGATAACGTGACCAAAGATTTCATCACCACAGCATTCACATGAACCAAAGTGAGGATAATGTGTTCAAAAAGAACAAATGAATTCAGTAACAACGAAAAATATTGGCTGATAAGAGCATACTGCAGAAAGGTCGAAACGTAAAAGCAAGCAGTCTTATTGTTTTTATATATCTCGCCAAGGACAAATGAAGTGTGAAATAGGAAAATGGACAAACACATCCACAGCTGGGCTAAAATTCTTTTTTTGGAACGGTTTCTAAAATAAAAACGTAAACACTGTGTCTTCTACAGCAATACACAAATATATACTTTGATGAGAGCATACAACATATGGTAAAGACGAGAAAAAACAACGATAAAACCGTTAAAGTCAATGAAATTTCATGCTGGTAAAAGGTGTTAAGTGAGGTTGTGTCATTGTCAAAAATATCAAAAATTATAGCATAACTTGTGGTATGGTTGCATGTGCATGTATAGTTCACGAGAGAATTGGCCAAGTTGGCTTTGCTAACAAAATGACAACCTATCGTCAGCCATTCCAACGTTGTCTCTAGAAACATTCAGATGAGAGTCCACTACGAACAATGAATTCAAGTTACTATCTAAAGTGACACATTTCAAGTTAATGTTATTTTCGTTAATTTTTAAAATTTGACTGAAAGTGATTTTGAGATTTTTCTCGTGACTTTCAGATATTTTGACGACAATGATATCACCCGCAACAACGGTTGAACTTGGATTGAGATTGGTTAAAGCTTTGTTGTTGTGAGTAATCGCTATCGCAATTTTATTTGTTTGGCCAGTTTTCTTTTCTGTCAATGGGTTGACAATAGAGTATTCCAATTTCAAATAGGTTGATTTTGGTTGATGATCGTCTCTAGTTGTATTTTGAAATATATTAATCAACTCGTTATCAACGAGTGTTTTTGAAAAGTAGATAGTATTAGTTGACTCTGTGGATGTCGTTGTTTTGTATGTTATATGAGTCGAGTCCACCTCATCGACACCTTCAAAGTTCATTATGTTTTGATCGAGGATGTTTATTTGTTTTAGAAACCTTTAAAAAGTCATGTATAACATTTATAACGATAGACCAATTGTTGTTATTACGTGTTTTGATCATATGAACTATTTTTTGGTACTATATAAACAAAACTGCAATTATTGCAAAGTGAGACAAGTTAAATACCATTTACAACGTCTTGATAAACAACAGTATCCCAGATTTGGATAAATCTTTTGGCGTCCTATAATATACACAAGTTACAAGTAGTTATTTTATCGAGTTCAGTTACGAGAGCTACGTTCGCATCCACCTCTTCTAATACATGGTCTAGGCTCACCATTTTTGTGAGAAAATCTTCCAAATTATCTAAAAATAATTATTTTTTTTAAATCGCCCGTTTATTTAAAGTCACTTGCCTTTTATGATCAATTCATTGTTGCCTTGAAGCTCCTCAGATTCAAATATGAATCTGTAGTTTTTGAACTGATCGACCTTTTCTATGGTCAAAACGCATTTTTTACGTTGACATAATATCGTATCAACTGGCGCGGCTGAACTCGCAACGGTGTTTCTTTGTTCATCTCGCAGCATCCAAGCTAGTGATATTGATTCGTGGTCGAAAGCTAATGTTAACTCAATCACCAACAAACCATTGGAATATTCATGTTGAACACTGAAAGAACTTGATTCTTGTGGTAATTTAAGTAAAACCCCATTAAACACGCAAACATACCTTTTTTGAGAAGCACTGGCTCTTTTGCACGCAATAAACTGGAAACGATTGCCAGACGATGATAATAATTGCGGTTGAAATCTTTCAACACATACTCACAAACACCATCAACACAAACAAAAGTAACATCAAAGGATTTGTTATCGATTTCAATCAATTTATTTGAGGACTTGTTCAGCGTGTGGCACTCAACCCTAGCCACGAATGTATTTATAGGAAACCCAACGTTTAAGATGATAGAAATATTCCCGTCGATCCATTTTAGTGTTATTTCGTAATCGTTAGGCACTATATTGTCGTGGTAATCACTCAACGTGTAATAAGTATTCACCGTCTATGTAGATGTGTGTTGTTACTTTATCAATCAGATGTGTCGACATCAATTCGACAGCATATTCGAGACCTGTTTCAGCGTTGACATCTGCAATTTCAAACTTCACTATATTTCCATCCTTGACTATTAGAGTAGCAGTGTTTGAAGAAGAATTGATAATTTGTGAGTTTTGTTTGATTCTCAACACCCAATCGAGATCAATACTCTCATACGGCAACGCAAGCTGCAACTGAATAATGAGTGTAGCTATTGAGTCAACTTTTATATAACTGTATGTTAGGGAGTAATCGCTCGGGACTAAAATTGTAAACACGAAAAATTCTCAAAATATGCTAAACGTACCGCTCTCAATAAAATATTCCACTTTCTGTTCACTCGAGACTGTGGTCAAGGTTAGAAAATATTTTTTGGTTGGTTCCACCTCCATTATAGAGAATTCACATGTGTGTTGGTTACACACAATATTGGAGAGTTTCCTTGAGCTAATTTCGTCGCTATGGCCGTTGTATAGCGAATAAACCAGATCGATTTTCTCATGCACAGATAACAATTTTATTTTCACCACCAACTCTGTGTTGGATCTATACCTTGTTTCGATACTCAAAATAAGAACATACACTAAACATTTCAATGTTTAGTGTTGTTGCAGTTTTATCAATGCTATCTACTGTGATGAATATGTGTGGGAGGTAACGTTTTGAGTTCAGGCGACGACAATGAAAACAAGTGATCGACGCTGGAATTTATTCCCTCAATGTCAAAAGCGCACGTGTTTAGTTGACACTCGACGAGTGTTTCTTTGTGATTTCCACCTGTATTCTGCTGCTTAGTTTGGTCAAACGAATACTTTACGTATAGATTTGGAATGTGTGTTGGTGAAACCAAGTTCAGACGAATATTTAATTTTTGATCATGCCAAAAATACTCCAAGTGGTAACACATGTGTTCTAAAATATATATGTTATATTCAATAGGATTCTTTACTAATTGTATTTTTAATTTTTAATGTATACAAAAAATTTCAATATAATCTCATTGTTAATCGCGAATGGCTGAACATTGAACCCATCAATGTTCGTTCACTCAAGGTAGTTTCCATAAACCAAAATACCTATTTCTTGCACTACAGGTAAATATTCCCGGCTGTTTGGAAACGAGATTTGTATTTTGTTAGTGTTGCCAACTTGGTCTAACAAAATACAAAATTTGGAGTTCATCACCTTTATTGTAGGTGACATGGCTATATCGGGATAAGCTGAGCTTGTTAAATTGACTAATTCGCCAGGCAAGATGTTATAACCATCGAGATAAATGATAGCACGACCGTCCTCTTTATGTCGCACATTGTAATAATTGAACAAGTCATTAGAGTCTACAAATTCATTTTAAAAATGAAACTTCAAATAATAAATTTACGTTGACGAGAAAAAATCTCCAACTCATACAATTCTTCAGTTAAAACAATCAACTTGATATAGCTCTTGGAAATATCTTTGTTGACCAAGTCGTACGTGCACACTGCTTCATTGCAAACCACCAAATCAGTGACATCTTCTGTGTGAATCAAGGAATTCGTTCTCGTGTCATAAACGCGGACACCTTTCAAATTGATGGAATCCAGTGGTAATGCGAGGAAAATATATATTTTGATTGTGTTTTCACGTATCGATATTTTTCCAAATGCGGAATATTTTGCTTAACGGAAGATAAGACAGAAAAAGAAAAAGTCGTACGTGTTTTTTGTAATGTGTAAGATATATCACGCTGGAAAGAGTATTTTATGAGGGACGCTTCGTTCAAACAACTTGGGTTTATTTCAACTGTTGATATTTGTTGTTCCAACAAACTACTAAAAAAGTAACAATCTTCTTCAACATTACTTTCATTAATTGAAATGTTGGACGAAACAAATTCGTCGGTTTTCTCGTCCATTTTTAGCTTTAAAAATGCTTTGAAGTTGTTCGTATTTCCAACATCTACATATTCGAATAAAACTAGACTTTTTTCTTCAACTAAACTTGAGTTAAATTCCAAACAAGTGTATATTGATCACTTTTGAACTCAGTTTTAGAAAGTAGTAAATGCTCTGAATATATTTTTAGCACAATCGGGGTTTTGCAAGTGGTTTTCAAGGTGATGATCGTTTCGCACAATTTACCATTGCAAGTGATACTATTTCTATTGTTTGTGTAGCACACTTGTTGAGTTTCATCGTAAATGGTCTCCCTTAGAGTTATTCTTCGGTACATTTGGTCGACGTTGTAAACTATACGATACACTCCATCACTTTCTTTAGAGAATTTTGCATCCATATACGTGGGAACTAAATTGTTGTTAGTTCTTGGTAGATAGTTTAGTTAGGCGTTTGATACTTTTTCCCACTTTAATAATTTTATTTAAAATTTTGAATGACATTTTGAAATTTCTCAAATTTTTTTCCGTTATTTTTAGACCGCCTCCAATACACGAATAACCTGCACAATTGATATCGTGAGTTGGGTCATTTTTAGATTCATCTATGAGCGCTTGGGAAACCTCGGGTGCAACGCGAGTTAACGTGGGTAAATGATGTATCTTGTAGGTGTAAGGGAGAAAAACGTTGATACTGCCGTGAAAGTGAATAGTTTTCCCTACAAGTATGGCTTGGAAAAAGTCTACTCGAACCTTTTCATATTCTAACACAGCCACATATATTAAACGCAAAATTGAATTTATACTACTTGAAATTTCAAAAACCAGCTTCTCTCCTAAAATTGTCAAACTAATTTCTATGCTATCTTTAGAAAAATATTTTAACGAGATGTTGACGCAAAACGAATCTTCAACGTCTAACATTTGTGTACTGGGTCCATCTATAGTTGTTGGAAAAACTACAGTGGTTTGCCCAATGTTGACAGCATTTATATCCAGGTCGATTGAATATTCACAACTATCTGTGTAACGGTTGAAAATAACAATATTGTTTTGGGCGCGATAATAAACTAGTCGATTTTCAAATGTTCTCCATTCAATACCTAATTATACAGCTATAAATTTTGTGTCAACAGGTTTTTTGTTACTTAATGGCGTTGGAAGTATCACTCTGAGTTTTCCATAAAACTCAGCTTTGTTATTCACTATAAAATACACGGTGTTACTTTCGTCGGTGTAAATAGTTGATTTCAAACCAAGACATTTAAGCCTTAGAGCGCGACCCACACACGAGCATTCGATGTTGTTTGACACTTGGAATTTTACACCACTATTAACAAAGGTAAAGAAGCATTTCCCTTCTATTCCAGTGTTAAAAGAAACCACAATTGTGTATTTGTCATGTAACATTGACGTTAGTTGTATCTTATCAAGCTGGTGTTCTATAAATAAAGTCATCAAAACAACGACAATTGATGATGTAGTCACTGGATTTATAAATTTTACAAGAGTTCACGTTTTCATTGACAGTTAGACAAAGTTTTATTATCTCGTCCGGCTTTACAAAGAAGTACTGTGTACATTTTTGTGAATCATTCGTCTGGTCCTTTTCGCAGTTGAGAGTTGTGGTAAACGCAGGATTTTCTCGAAAAGTTCCGTTTATAAATTCATAAAATTTTATAGATTGTTTTTCTTCTTCCGACGAATCAAATAGAATTGTTACACGTGTTACATAGTCTTCGACTTCGACAACGTCGTCCATGACATTATCCTATAAAATAAAATTAAAAATTGCGCATTATTTAAAATTTTTAAAGAATTTTTCACTTAAATTTTAATATTTGAAAATATAGGTCATTTAAATTGGCGTACATTACTTTATTGTTAAGTCATTTAAATAAAAAATATTTATTTTTTGGGGGTCTCTTCCACCTATTAAAAATATTCACACACGGAACTTATTGACCTCGAGTTTTGTTCTCTAAGTTTATATTATTTCAAAGCTAATAATATTGTAATACAACTTATTTGAACGTTTTCTAAGCATTGCTAATTAAAATCTGGGTATTCTAATATGTTTATGCCAGCTTACACCGACTCTAACAATAGTTTTAATAGCGTCAATTATTGAAAATATTTTATAAGCAATTTAAAGTTAACAAAATGTAATAATAAATAATAAGAAAGGATAAAGATATTATATTTTACCTTTTTTTGGATTAGGGATAATATCAACAAAAATTTAATAGCACCTATCTCTACTTAGATCAAGTATAGCCGGGGAAAAATTTTAAATTTTATTTGATCTCAAATTAGATAAATATACGTGATAAAGTAACACGTTCGCATGAAAATAGTTATGTAAAAACCAAAAAAATGTAGCGTCAATTACTGCCAAAATATACTTCAAAATATTGACACTTACAAACTGCTTTTCTGGGTAAAAATCTATCCAGATTGGCTCATCATGCTCTGAAAATTCGATTTTCAGCTTATATTCGCTATCCAGCTCAGGGTTTAATGCCACAAACACTGTTGAATCGATGGTCACTTGCTTTAGATTGAATTTTACTTGTGAAATCGCTCCCTCCCTATACAAATACCAAGTTTGCTTTAGCGAGTCGTCATTCAAAAAGTTAGGAATGTATTTGTAGTATACAAATTCCCCTTCCTGAGTCAACTTGAAGTCGTGTCGTGTTTTTCCTAGCATCGGTGTGAAATTTATGCTCCTGAATAGCACATTTTAAAAATAAATACCTATTTTGTATTTGACAATGTCCAATGAACCTGGATACATCACATTCAACACCAAGAAGGAATAGTTGCTCAAGGAAGAAGAATTAATGTCAAAGACCAAGTGATTGCAGTTTTGGGAATCAGTAACCGCACACACTCGAAATTTGTCTGCTCCAGTTAATGTCGCGGGGTCCTCATTGTTCTTGTAGCCTTTAACTCGAATACAACATTTGGTATTAGCTGACTGCGAATTGTGGAAAACTTCAAGTGTGTTGAGTTGCACCTTATATTCCCAAATAATTCCCACTGGTACTAAATATTAATAATAGTCGTGTGAAGGTTCCAATACATCTTTACTTGGGCTCAGCGTAAATTCTTCAACCTCGTTATTTACGGTAAGTTTTACGCGGTAAAAGTTATTGTATTGAATATTGAACTTTACATTTGAACAATCGAAATTACGTTCACAAAGTTTGACATCAGTTTCGCATTCTTCGTCGATTAGTTCGCCTGCAACATTCAGTCCTCTGACTTTAAGAACACACTCCTCTCTTTTTAAGTGTTCGTACTTGTGATGGATAGCAATACCATTGGATCCCAAATAAGCCAAACCAGTGATCACTTTATTTCTATCTAGACAAGCAAATTATTTAGACCAAAATAATTATGAAGTTAATTGGTATTGTTAAAGTTCAAGTTGTTGGGGAGCTAGAAATTAGTATACATTGGGTGTATGATTGTTTGAACAACAATCGGTTTTTATTGTACACGGACACATCGTTTTGTTCAAGCGTATCATCTAGCCAAACTCCTTGGTTACAATCATTAATAAAGGAAAATAGTTTAGTGAATTCTTCGGAGGATTTTGTGTAGGACCGCACAACAAATTTGCAAGGCTCTCTATCGATAATTTTGGTTTTAGTTGAAATGCCAAAACGTTCGTCCTTCAAAGTCACAAAATATTCAAGATGATTTGTAGCTAAAAAATATAAATTCAATGACGCATATTAGTCATACGTAGTTTGAGGCATTTGTTCTGGACACTGCTATTTTTGTAGGATATTTCCAAGTGGATATTTCTGGCTAATACCGTGCCAATGTTTAGTGCGTCCACCACTTCATTCACCGCAAGTTCGCTTGAGCATTTAACTGCAGTGTTATAACATAATACTGGATAGGCTCTAGAAATCCCATCATCAATGTCATATATCACCATTTGTTGAATGCGATTTCTATCCAAAGGTTGGATAAATCAAATGGTAAATCCACTTGAGGGTGACTCTTCAATATTCACCTCCAACCCTCGATCACCTACAAACAATTAATAAAGGTTGGCCGTAATTAGCACATTTGAATACATACTGTAAATATAGTCTGCGTAGAAAATACTATTTGATCCAATTAGCTTTAAGTAAAGACCAGTGGCAGTGTCAGAAGGAATCCGTAAGGAAGAGTCGCAACTATTTGGGATATTATCGTCTGATAATTTCAGTGGGTTTTCAAATTCAAACTGTAATTTTTCATTTGCTTCCACGAATCTCATTTGACAATATTCAGTATTAAATGGAGTTGAAATTTGCACAGTATCATTCTCTTTGACTACTTCAAAGTTATACTTTTCGTAGATATTTCTCAAGGAGAACAAATAATTGATTTGTGGGATGTATATGTGCAACACTTTGGGTTGAATACTCGCGATATCGATTGTTTTGTTGGTGCAAGAGTTGTAGCCGTCATTGGATAATGTTCCGTATGAGTCGTACGTTCCGGCCGTGTTGTAACCATCCAAAAATGTGTCAACTCTGATCAATGTGTAAGAACAACTCAATGCATACTCTTCTGGCACATTTGACCAAACATTCAAAAAAGTCGATTCGATGTGATAATGAAACTTTATCAACGAATAGTTCCATTGGAAAAAGTGTTCAAAAATGCTGTCATGGTGTTTAAGCCAAATTCTATAGGATCTTTGAAATTCCTTCTCAAACACTATGTAGTTTCCAATTGTAGTACCAACACATCCCGTTGTGTTGGGCGACAAGCAACTCAACTTGGTTGTTAACGTTTGATCAAGAAAAACTTCCAGTATGTACTGAATTTGAGGGTTATGAGATGGCGGCTGTGGGAAGAATATTTTAAATTGATTGAACTCGTCACTAATTTGGAAATCTTCAGAACGTGAAGCTACACATACGACGTCAAGATGACCACATATTTCTGCTTTACCTGTATATAACAACCGTATTTTGTGGTTTTTGTCGTTGTCATTCTCCAACCTAAGGTAGGGCAGTTGGGAGTTGAGAGTTGGGCAGCTGAATTCGATGGTATCTGAGTTGGTTTGTGTTTTCAGACACTTTGTGGATTCTTCATGAGTCAATTGCTGCTCCCTATCAAACAATGGATAATCACATACATACAAATCATTGTAGTTATAATTTAGCCCTTGCACAAACACACTAAAACTCCCCGATCTAGTTTTCGGGCTTGTCCAAGAATTTTCCATAAAATGATTTTCTATAAACTAATTTATTGGAATCGTCAAAATTGTTCTACTTTTCACGGTGAGATTGATAGGAAAACTCATATCCTTGATTTGAACTGAGAGATGGACAGCGTTGGCTTTTGCTGGAATTCGGTAGGACGGTTGATCGCAATAACCATAAAATTGTTCGTTGATTGTTTCACTTCCATCGACATGATCAATTTGTGCAATCTTGAAACGACAAACACATTTTGAGTGTTTGAACAACTCGCTGGAAAGCTGGATTTTAGAATCCTCACCGATTGTGTAATCCAAGCGGACATTTTCCGCCTCTAAATCGACGGATGTGACCAACGCAAATGTAACAGGTCAACTTACGTCGAAACACCTTCAATGGTTCCGGTTGTACACACACATCAGTGTCAACAAACAGTAAATACGAAGACAACTTGCTAAGGTCATATATTGACATGAGACATATGTTGGTGTTATCGCATTGAATTAAACTGCGTCTTGACTGTTGAACTGTGGTCCTGTCTAACGACTCTACCAAGTTCCAGCTGATGTCAATAAACTTTGAGGGGGTTTCAAGGTTGAACCACACGTCCAACACATTCAAGTTTGCTTTGTATGCATATTTAATGTTACAGTTTTCGGTGTATACGCCTAGATAGAAATTTTGCTGTTAAAATCCTTCAAAATAATACTTTTGAAATCTGCTATCAGGAATAATATAAGTAGACAGACACTCATATAGTTGGACAACGTGAAAGAAACTTTTCCGTTGTTAACCATATTTCTGTTAGGATAAAGAAAACTCAGTTTTTATTTCGTAGACCAACTGTTAGTGTAAGTGGTCGCAAAATAATTGCAAATAAATGCTCGAGCACTGCACATTTTATACTTGAATTAGTATAGTCGTTATACCGAAAATTCCCCTGTACTAAGCTAAGGGAGACTGTATAACTAAGCACAACGTTATAAATTTACATTTATAACGACATAATTATTTAAGTTGGGGTTTTACAATATACTACACCACTACAGTAATGAAAACATAGAGAAGATTCTTTTTAACCAAATAAAATTCTCATTTACTTAGATGCGCATTAGTTTTATGTTGATATTCAATAGTATAATCCGACTATAATAGAAAATAGCTATCATTTTCTAATTATAGCGAATGTGGTTTGATTTATTTTAAAATTACTATTTTTATTCCAATGTAAATAAGAATTTTTTCATGGCAATCGACTTGTCGCTCAAAACTTACATGGCTAGTATCAATTTGAGTTCAGATAACCTTCGAATTCTGTTCTTATATTTGTTATGTTTATAATTTTAAACAATTTCAGTAATCAACCCACCGATTTAAGCAACAGTTGATTAATCTCAGATACATAACAAAATTTTAATGAAGTTTTAGCATTAAAAAATCATTAATTGCTTTAGTTCTTTGTTTTAATTTAAAAGTATTATTGTAAAAATGTTTATGAACAACTCACTTGCTTAATTATTAGTGAAGAATCATTTCAATTATTAAGCATTTTGATATTAGGCCATCAGTATACACAATTTTACAGTAATGTAGCAGTTTAATAATTTTTGGTAGTGATAGACATTACTGAGTTTGTGAAACGTGCATTCAACTTGATATGTTAACATTAAGTTTGCACTGCAACCTTAACAGACCCAAAAAAATTGGGGAAAAATTGTTGAAGAAACCACAAAAAGAAAATCGTACTAGCAATAATTAAAATTAAAAATATATAACAAATTCAACGTTTTATCCATACAGCATTGGAATTTATGCACGTCCAATAGATTTTGATGTTTTATTTTTTCTAATCGTTGATGTGAGCTGTCAAATAGAACATTGATTTAAGTATCACAATTTATTATAGTAGTGCAAAAACCGAGTGGCCAAGTTTAATTTCATTGTAGAATTTTTTGACGTATTTACAGCTACCTTGGGGTTTAGGTTTATGAAAGTAGAGACACCTACTTTAAGCTAATTAACGTACTTAGTAAAAGTATAGTATCATTGTGCATTACTCATAAATGAGTTTTTAAATTAATATTTATTCAATTTATTGCAATTATTCATCAAGATATTGAACAGTGGAAAAGTAAATCAATTGTGTTATGCACAGATGATAAGAGAAAATATTTTTGTTGATAAATCGCCATCTTTACTCTAAATAGAATGGTACTTTTAATAATATAGAGAAAAGGAACAAACATCAAAACATTCAATTTTAGTTTTTACATATAGTCAACAATCTACGATGATTGTGAAAACGTTTTCACTAGTATAATTGAGTGAACTCGTTCTAAGGCAATATAACAAAAGTTTTTGAACAAGTTTAAAAATTAATGTGCCTCTGTTTAAAAAGATTTTTAAATCTAGACGACAAATTAACGATAGCTTTGTGGTTTGTAGTAAGTTGTCAAGTTAGTGGTGATGCTGGAAATTATTTGTCTTTGTCTTCTATCTAAAAGTAAACGCAAAACCGTAAAAGTTCATCAATACCTTTGAAATAGGCATTGGCACTAACTCACTAAATCCTAGAGAGGTAACTTTATCAATGTTCAAATAGTACATGTTATGCAGCTGTGGCGAGATTCCAATTACCTAAAGCGCACTCAGAACACCAGATACGTCCACATAAATGTGTATAAGGCCAGGAGCACAGTTAAACTACAATCTACCATCCTTTTTTACTTTGGTTTAGGACGAGCTGGAATCAAAACAACCCAACTACTTGCGATATGTAACAATCAAATCTATGCAAGTAACTGGCAATTTTGAAATATTGTTGTTATTCAACTAAGACATACGCTTGGCACAACATCAAGATCATTGTGGACTCATTCACCCGAAGCGATTATCCAGAAAACCCAATACCTTTAGCCAATATGACAGTGGAATTTAGACATTACATGAAGGATAGAAACATAAAGCGTGGATATCATATGATATTTATGTAGTGGCTTGTTAGAATAAAGCATATATAGGTAGGTTATTTTAGCTATAAATATCTATACGTTGGAGACCCTATTGGTATGGCGGCCTTTTCCACCTACAACAACCCAGTGTTCGGTACGGCAATCGTTCAGGTTCATTGTTTATTTCCAACTGTAAACTTGATTATCTAGTAGATACCTATACAAGAGCCAATTGGCTCACTAACAGATCACCTAACATTTTCGCACGAACTGGGTCATCTCCTAGGATGCCCCCATGTTTTATCTAGAAGTAACTTTGGATGTGTTGAAAACCCACTTGACAGTAAACTCAAGCCTCAACATGCTTCGATGAATATGGAAAATGCATTATGCTACCTAAATCAAAAATATGGTATATGGGAAGACAGTTGTTATGTCATGCTGTGGTGAAAATGGACTTTTAGGCCTAACACATTGCCTTACCCACCAGCGTTTAGTGTGCAAGGGTTTGAATACTTAAAAAATCACTTCGACAACTACCACAAGAATAGTTTCCTAACTGTAAGCCAACACAATCTGCTGTTTCATATCCAACTATGCGTTGTAGAGCAACACTAATATCGAAATGTTTCAAGTGTGTGGAAACGGCATGGTGGACCCTGATGAAGAATGTGACTGTGGTTTTGAGGCCAATTGTGTGAGAAGTGGCGAAATTGATTGTTGTGATATGAGTACTTGCAAATTGAAAAGTGGAGCACAGTGCTCCAGAGGGGAATGCTGCTCAGCATGCCAAGTAGATTTTTAGCCAGACACTCAACTCATTGCAGAACCTTGCTGTTAGTTCAAAAGAGGTGATGTGTGTAGACAGGCTGATGAATGTCACATGGAAGAACTTTGTACGGGGTCTAGTCCATTCGTAAGAATCCACTTTTCTCAACCAGCTAACTCCACGCATTAGTGTCCATTGACTAACTACAACCCAGATGGAGCTTCTTGTAGATCGAACACCGTAACCAGACGAGTACGTTTAGCAATTAATTACCACTGTTCAAAGGCTTATTGCGTCAGTGGAGAATGTGCAGATGCTCAACAACAGTGTATAAAGTTGTACAAACGATGTATTCAGTTGTTTACAGCAGTATACTCCAATGCATGTGTATTATAGTAGGCAAGGCTAGTTACGACCCAAAATGTGAAAAAGAAATCGACCCACTGCGTAGATTTGATTTGACTCCTCCAATGAAGACCGAGTCCGCTGAAAGGTGGGGTTATCATTGAAATGTGATTTGAATTGTTGTTGTTAGTTATACTGCCTATTGTGGGATACTGGCTTGTTATGCTCCTCTCAGTGAAGCATTATTTGGGGAAATATTTGACCCTGATCCACTAATTGGTGGGTATTGTCCGTATATATGAATGTGTTCAAGTGGCCATCCTAAGGTTTTGGTAGATTTGTCAAACCGGAGAGATCTGACAACTTTTATGCGTTCGTTCCCAACGGACATAAGTGCGGAGAGAACCATGTACCAACCACAACCATCTCATCAAAATAAATAATCATAGATGTGCTTGAATAACAGGTGTATCAACGCCGATGAAAACAGACAACTCTGCAAGAATATCAGATGTCCTACTGGAACAGTACGACTTTTTCTTTGTCAGTTGTTAACAGCAATGATGCATCGTTTTATAATTATTACAACGCATGGTTGTAGGTGTGCATGGGAGGCAATTGTGAAAGTGAGTACAAGGATTTTAGTGATTGTAAGAAGGTAGCGTGCCCTTCGAATCAGGTATTCATTAATTCTGGCGACAACACTACACTCCAACGATAGTTTTGCAACGAACATGGACAATGTGCGTACTTCACCGTGTAACTATGGTACCATTGACGTTGTTCACTTCCATTAGACCAGAAAACAACAACTCAGTTGGAGGTCTTCTGTTCTATAGCCTCGACTTACTACAAAAGGCGTAATCACATTTTTGCACATTTTTCAATTGACAATCAATGATACTATTGCTTTTATACTTGTTAAATCACAAGTCTTGACTCGCCTATAGAATGAGTGAATACGTTATTGACTCTGTCATTTGTAATTTGTTGTGTTAAAATCTCTGCCTGTTAATAAACGATTTGGATATTTAATTCCTGTATTTTATATAACTCTAAATAAATTGTAAAAAATATACAACCGGATTTTATTCTTTCGTCACCATTCCCTAAGTTGACTCCACTTTTTACGCATTTTATGAGACCCACATGTGGGACAATTTACTACGCCATTTTGACTGTTGTTTTCATTCCTTCATAAAATATAATTGTTTAAACCTATTTAGTGTACTGTCGACTGGTGATGCCATATTTTTTATAAGCTAGATTTCGATTTTAGGCCACATTTTTCGAGCAAAATCTATTTTATATATCTACTCAACTACTATATACATAAAAAAGTAGTGTCCCTAAGTACACATGCTCAAAAATTTTACAATACCACTACTAATAGCGTGAAAACTTAGTTTAAATTCTTCATTAATTAAGATTCAATTGATAGCTTATTAATTTCTTTAAATGCACAAATCTGATACTTTTCAAAATTATAAGCCGATTATAATATAAAATAGTTTTTATTCCCTAATTGTAGCAAATTCTGGTTGATTTGTGGTTAGAATTTGAACCTTAGAAAGCATCCAAACATTGATCGGAACATTTTTATTCAATATCCATAAGAGATTATTCATTTGACTTAAAAAATACATGTTGTTAAAATTTAACAGTTCTAATGTCAACTGTGACTTGTCAAAGTTCAGAATTATTTTATGAATACTTTTAATTTTAAAACTTAAAATCAAGTCAACGCTCAACCCACCGATTTTACTTTTAACTACTCTAATATACAACCTTCAACAGATTGATTAATGTTATAGTATCACAAAATTAAAATTTGCATTATTTATTTTTTAATGGGTTCCCATGAGTGTAAACTCATTAAAATATTGTTTTAGACAACTTGCATTTTCAACCTCAATTTTAAACAGTGGAAAAATTAGTAGCTTTATTCAAGACGGGTCATTTTAATTTTAAACTCTTCTTTTATTAATTAGATTATTAGTCAAAATTTGTACAAGCACGAAGCCACTAAACGGTCTTTAAAAAAGTGAAAACTATTGTCGTTTTGTTTAATATTCATTAACTTAGAAAACTTAACAATACGTTGTACTCTAATTTAAAAAAGTATACGAAAAACAGTTTAATTAAACGTAGGAAAATATGTAAAGTTTTCATTTAAATAAACTCCTAAGCAACGCTAGGCTTTAGCGCTAGTTTAATTAAATAATGGTTAAAGGGCATTTTTATCAATGACGCAAAATGACTGTTACCTTTAGTGATGTCATAGAAGAACAAGAGCCACTAGCAGTTCTGAAAAAAGGCCATGATTCTCCTGCGGCAACCTCACCAAGCAGCAGCATACGTACGAGCGAAGAGAGCAATGTACGTGTCAAATCGACGATAGTAAACGCCAAAAGTGAGTGTGCAGACAAAGTGCCTAGTAGTTTATGTGCGTTTTAGGGATATCAGTGATTGTTTTTGCTTCAATTTGTGGGTGTCTGCTAGTTGCTGTGTAATCGAATGACCTAATTGTTCATTCGTTGATTTCATCTAGGTTAATTTTGGGCTTGGTCATGTGGAGAAGGAATACTTAGCAACTCGATTTCAAGAGTTCGGATCAAACTTATTTTGAACCAAAAACTAGATTTTAATTTTCAACTAGAGATGATTTTGAGTTAAATGGCAACCTATAATGACTATTGGCCACAGCATTCTACCAATAGATTTTGCTTGAGTGTTTTTTAATTCAATGTAATTTTTTGAAAGTACGCTACACACAAAAACATTATAAATTACCATTTGCAAGCACTTTAGCACATAAAATAGGTGAAATCGTTTAATATAAAACTAATCCGATAATTAAATCGTAAAACGCGTATTTTGAAAATATATTAACACACACATGTGTTATTAGTATTACGGTTAAAGCTCAAATGTGTGCGGTAAGTTAGTTTATTAACCAGCAATCACGTTGGCTCATTAAATCAAGGGGATTTCACTTCGCTGAACTG
The DNA here is from genome assembly GCA_027122695.1 of Merluccius productus. Lineage (NCBI taxonomy): Eukaryota > Metazoa > Chordata > Actinopteri > Gadiformes > Merlucciidae > Merluccius > Merluccius productus. The sequence goes on from JAOPJI010061322.1 coordinate 19,212, forward strand.
TATTTAATTTGAAAAGTAAGCGCATTATAACTTAAGTGTAAAGTCCAACTCATCCAGAGCACGTTCCCTTAACTAGTTCCTGTAGTTTCATTGATATTTGTAAATTTGGTTTCATTGGTGGGCATTTATAACGACTATTGGGGATTTTGGCCACGACACGCTTTTAAAATCGCATTAGTTGGACTCAGGTAGATAACAAGTTGTTGATTGATTTATTCGAGATAGTCAACCTATGAGTGTTCATATGTTGCAGGATATAAACGTTAAGTTAAGTGAATATGCGGTGCATGATATACACGTTAAATTTGTAAACATATGTTGTTTGGTTTCTTTATTGTTTAAAAAATGCACTAACTTTTAGTAGATGTTAGTCAAGTTCTTGTATAGCAAATGAAAGGGGTTGCAATACCATTATACAATAAATTGGTCATCCATAACATCGAAAACAGCCGTTCATTTTAATAGAGCAATTAAATATTATAGCGTGGGATTATCTATTATATTTAATAGTCTTATCGGGCCCGTGCGATAACTCGTAAAGTTTGGAAAATCGAACATGAAAGTACTCATTGAATGTGACCAAAGTGTTGAGTGAGTGTTAGTTGAGAAGTACTTTCCCATGGATAGCCGCCACAATGATCACACTTGAAATTATTTTATTAAACGTTGGCTATTTCAACCAAGGGCTTATTTTCAAAAGTTATAAGAACAGCCACAAAAATCCAAACTACCTTGTTGGTACGTTAGCAGCATGTAAGGGTTCATTCGAACAAAACAGGATGAAATGCCACTACAACAGCTCCATTTTTTCCACCGGGGGTGAGCTTAGGTGTATGTACACCTACTACACCACTGTTTCTAATTTGTCTTTCTTTCGTTGTTAATTGTATTATTTTAAGAGTGCGACTCGGATGCAGATTTCAAAGTCACTCAGTACTGTAATCTTTGCTGTTCATATTTGTGCAAATTGTAACTCTTTTCGCTTCAGATTACACCAACCACTCTGAGTTCTTGTTCACGTCGATGGACAGACGATTTCGTATGGGTGGGCAAAGTCAATTGAGATCTAACATTGTCTTAGTGCAGTGCATTTCTCTATCGGGAAAACTGTTCCATGTAATCTTTTTGCTATTCATGCTCTTGGCGTTGTTCACACTGGGTTGGTTAATTGTGATGTCACTGTTACCGAAAACGTCCTCAATCATCCCTTCTGTTTGTTCCATTATATTGTGTAAATTACAATTAATTTGTTGACATGGATCAATTTCTAAAAAGGTGCGATGATGGTCACTCTCACCTTGATCGTCACTCATAACGTTATAGTATACAAGAAAATGCTTGCTGGGTCGCGCTTTGGATTATCCTACATAGTTTATTGGGTGTGTACAGGACTGTGTGTGATATCTTCGGCGCTTATCATTGCCAAATCTTTCTCAAAGAGGGACGAAGGTTTCATCGAATTCTTCGAGGATCAAGAGTGACCCACACTTCGCCAACTTATTGTTTCGAGCGCGACTAAATGTGGTCTCCCAAACCGTCGTTTCTTTGTCGCGCTTCCATACCTATTTAAAATATTAACCCTTTTAATTCAGAATTAAGCATAAATCAACTAGAACCGTGTTATCATCATACATTGATTTATCGATTGAAATAAATAGTATTTTATCAAAATAGAGTCATATTTTTACTTCAGAAAAAAATCAAGTGGTACCTAATTAAACTTCTTAAATTTGAATAATATAAATAAACGATAAAAATGTAAATTTCATGAATTTATTTATTTTTACGTTAATTCATACATTTTATTCTTCGTATTTAAAATGCGAACGAAAAAAAAGTTGTGGATCAATTAATATCATTTTTCTGAGTTTACGCAGCTCACTCACTTACTAGTTAAACTCGCAAAAAAGTTCTTTTAGAAAAAAAATTGATTTCTTCAAACAAAGTAGATAATTGATTTTTGTTCAAATTCAAAAAACGTGTTTCGAAATCTTTGTTCAAGGTTTATTTTTTCTTCTAACCGTAAATAAATGTGTACATTTGAATGCGCTCGCGTGAACAAAATATTTATTGAATTGTTTAGAATTGAAAAAATAGTTATATCTTGACTTAAATTGAATTGTAAGTTCATTATAAAATAGTGAAAACAAAATATAATAACACGTCGAGTTATATTATGCAAGCTAGAAATAAAGTGTGTTGTCATATGGTTCAAATAGAGACGACGAATGTTTGAGTTTTAATGTAAGCATAGATGATGTATGTTAAGTAGGTTCAATTGCACTAACAGCATTCTACAAGGTACAACTGTTAAATTTGGCAAGAAATAATTTTAAACGTTGTTATCGTCAAACTAACGGATTTTACCAAGTTTTAGCGCTGGAAATAAATAGTATATTAGTTTATTTCAAGTTGAATACCATATAGGCAATTTATTACAAGTGATTCAGCTGATAGCAGAAACTACCAACATGTTTTGGATATGGTGGTATTCGTTATACACGACGATTTCTAACTACCAAAGTGGAGTTAGAAATCGCAACCTTTTTTCGGATACTCACTCTTGGCATAGTTGATGCGACGTTGATTTTTATTGATACACTTTGGTGTAATCACGGATCGCTGTGACTCACAAATATACTTTCCCACAATGTATTTCTCAATGTCACTTTTAGCGAGTTAAGTGCAATAATTCTAAGCTGTTTAAGATTACTTAAGTGGTTTTAATATACAATACCTACATAGTGGTGAGTTGGTAACGAATTTTATTGCGTGATAACCGTATGAATGAATTTAAACGCGAAATATTTTACAACTTAAGCGGCGTGTTAACACGGCGAAAAATGGTCAATTTAACTTTGTCAAACAATACTTCATAGCATATATCAAATCGGAATACGTGACTCGATTTTCCCCAGATATAAAAATAAGGTATTTGAAAAGATAATCTACGCTTGTGGGCCTTCTAGAATTCAACGATATAACCGTACAACGGCATCACCAAATGGTAATTGACCTAAATAATATTTAAATGGGCCATATTATACGACTCAATGAAGCAGTGGAGCGCAAGAGTATGATTTTTGTTAGGTTAAATATATAATAGCCCCGAAGGGTTAATAGTCCTAATGTTCACCAGCGAAATTTACTCCATGGCGCACTAAAACACTTTCTATTGGACTAAAAGGAAACGCATTAGTTGAAAATGACTTATTTGATCACTATTTACGACGTTAAAAATGCAATGTGTACGTGATTTCACCGTTGCATTAAAAACGATCGGATAGTGGCGGCTACAATAAAAAGGGCTTGTTATCTATGGTGGACAACAGTTGTTTAAACTTCCTAAATCAGTCGTTGCTTGTTTATGTATGGCCCAAAAAAATTGCCGTATTACGTAAGGTGAAGAATAATATTGTTGGGAACGCACCAACACAAACTTTTTTCAACAAAACACCTCAACAAGGAATAAACCACACTAGTGCGTAACATGGAAAGTAAAGAGATTAAGATAAAAAACTAATTAACCATCATCACCTTGTTTAAATCTGATTAGAGTTCGCCTCGAGCGTGGTTTAAAATGTTTCGAAGGGCACACATCCTCAACGCTGAACTCATACTACGAAAGCAAAAACTAACTGGCATAGCTGTGGCGTTTTACTTGATCAACACATGCATCTTTATGTTGGGTTGTTTTTCGCAAAACTACCTCATCCTACCCTACAACGAGACTTCGCCAACCAACAACACGCCTGTATTTGTAGGCACGATGGCGATGTGTGCGAAGAATTACAAAGTTGAAGGCACCTACATGTGTCACTATAGCAAGTCGATGTTCGCCCAAACGTGTAGATAAGTTGATAAATGTTGCCGTATATTCATGTGCCATTGTGTAGATACTGAGCATCTGGCCAACGAGGAAGGTAATCCACCTGCATGGATACCATAACTCTAACACATTTTAGACTACACTATGATGGGTGAGTAACACCAAATTGCATTATACCGTCACTTTCTATTGTAACATGGTTCATTCTGTGTAGTGGATTATGAAAAAGGGTTGTTGTTATTCACGCCATTTACGTCGACTTACAGTAGACAGTTTTTTGTTGTGCAGCCTTAGGAGGTGCTTTTAGTTAAGTTCATGTCTCCAATGGGTGTGTTGTATCATACCTTTTGTCTGTGCTACTTTGTGCTATCAGGATTGTTTCTGATGAGACTGTCCTCCCAGATCACTAATATATACATTGCCAAAAGCACATACGTGTTGGGATTGATTCACTGTATTGTTTACTTTACTATGGTATGAGTGTGTTGTAGTATTCTTCATACTGGCTCCGTTTACGTTGGTATCCATAAGAATGTATGAAATTGGAACAGAGGTTGAAAAAACTCAAGTCGGAGGATCATACATTTTGATGTTGGCGGTGGTGGCCATCAACATTGTGAGTCTGATGCCAGTCTTTCTCGCGGCCGAGGGAGACATGCGGTCAATGGTTCTAATGGATGAACCATAATTATCAGTCTCACAAACACGAGTTTATTCACTGCAATTAAATATATTTGGTTGTTTCGTTACACTCGTCTTTTTGAATTTGACGTAATCAATGTATCTACTATATAAAATAGTTTTTAGTAAGATGCAAAATATAACGACACCGAAGCACAATTTTATTAAATTACTAGCGCGAAATCACTGGCGTTGCCCAGTTACAATTAAATTAATTTTTCAATTAGTCGGTTGATTTTAAAAAT
>JAOPJI010061328.1:0-12118 GCA_027122695.1 Merluccius productus
GCATATAATCTACACACACTAAAAACACTTAAATAATGAGAGCAGAGTTTGCACATGCGTACTGATGCGTGACACACGGACACTACTCTTTTATATATATAGTAGATAAGATTGGCTCTCTCTCTCTCAAGGTGTTAGCTAATTCTTGCAGCAGAGTTACTTTGCTAACTACCGTGCATTTTAAGACCACTCCAAGTGGGGAATAACGAACGTTTGGTTGCCCGATAATTGGTGTCAGCATTAACGTGTGTTGTTTATTCGAAAACTGTGTGGTGGATTGTGCAAGTTAGATGAAACTGGAAATCATTCCCGCCGTTGTTTTTATTACATGCGCCTGCGCACACAACAAAACCGCCGATTTTTCAGTCATGATACACGGCTACTCTGAGTAATTTCTTGGTCGCTGAAACACTACAATAACAAATATAACTTTTTCTGAACTTGGGATTGGGTGCGCATTATGAAGTTAATGCGTGCACTCTAAGTACAAAACACAAGCTTACGCGTAACCTAGTTGTAATTTATTGGTGAAAATTGGAGGTGTGTACCACAAAGAAATGCGTGTATGAAACCACATCACTAGAATCGTTGATGACAAACACTACAGCCTTTAGTCGGCGAAAGTTGCGTTAAAAATTGTACCGATTAAACATGCGTCGTCAACCCATGATTCATCTACGTTGAACGCGTACAAATTTTAAAGAATTATTACGGCAGTTGAAGTAACTTCGATCAAACCTCAAATGTTAAATTTGGGTTTCAGCGCCTTTTTCAGTTTCAAACAAAGCTCGTTCTAACCCCGTAACTATCGCTAACACTACTCTTTTGTGATTTAACTACGACCAGTAATGTTGAAACCATTCAGTGTTTTTCTGCCAAAAACGCCAATCATGTAAAAGTGGCATGCGCGCACATTTGTGCAACAAATTGAGAGTAACGAAGTTGTTGCTGAATTAACTGCGCCTGCATTTGTCATACTCAACCAAAATATGCAACGTTAGACAGATAGGGGAGTTGGAGCTGATAACATTAATTTCTGGTGGATTCAAAGCCTAAAATCGGCTTACATTGGCATATTTTCTATTAGAACAGCTGGAAATCGTGTTGTGTGATTTATTATAAGTGTACGCCAAATAGGAATGGTGTGATCACCAAAACTACTAGAATTAACAATTACAGATTATAGAACCTGTGTGTCACAAAACTTACTTGAAACGGTATTTTACAATTCCATTGGCGTGTCGGTCGCTGCAAATTGGGTATGGAGCAGCGTACATGTTGCTAAGAATGGATAAGCACCCCAGTTATCGACTTAGCATGTGTCATTCAAAATCAATTTGCATCATCTCCTACGCCCAACATAAACACTGGTTGAGTGTAGAGCTATGGCAACCAAGAGTAGAGTGCACCATTCCAAAAAGACCTCGTCTTCAGTGATGTCAAACCAAGGCAACCAGCTCGTGAACAGCAGACTTTTCTTTGAAGTTCGACTCAACTACGGCAAACTCAGTGGATTGTACAACATCGAGCCTCAAAATATTGACGATTTGTTTAATTTGGCGAAGGACTTCTTGAGAATCAATGTAAAGTTGACTGACTAAGCTGTAACATTGTGGGTTGGGTTTTCACTAGGATATCAATGTATCGTTGCTTTCGCCGATTTTCCTGGTGAAACATGACTACTCATCAACCAACTTGCTGCTCGTCATAAGGAACTTGAAGGACCTTGATAAACGAACTGCCGTTGAAATCATCTTAGTCGGTATGTGGCACTAAATAACTAACTTTTACTCCAGTCTAATATATCCATTGTCTCAATTCGTTATTAACTTCAAGCAACATCTAATTTTTACTTCATTGTTAAGACAAATACGCGTCGTACAATCAAGTAGAAGTGCATGACTTTGTCGAGATGAAGTTAAAAAGTTCCCTCAGTTGTGATTTGTGTGGGGTGAATTTGTCAATATCGAAAAATATTGGGATGGTGTGCAAAGGTACGTCGATTTTTAACATTTCACATGAAGTTCTTCGTGTATATCTGAAATTAATTGGTCGCATCAGGGTGCAAAAGCATCTTCCATAAATGCTGTGCAAGAAGAGTGGACAAAGTTTGCTTGAAACATTTGGAGTTGAAACAGAGAGGTTTGAGGCTGAGTGAACTAGCCGACCAACCGCCATTTGAACGTGAACCCCCCACTAGAACTGGGAGTAGTATGCTGAAAACAAAGTTCTCCACGTTGAAGAAACATTTTTCTCTGCGAAAGTCAAATAAATCGTCCTTTTTTGTGTAATTTTTTATGTTGAATCTGACGTGAAGATTTTTCAGAAATGCCAAAGGCAGCTTCACCCTTCGATCTACCCCACCCAATGAGTCTCTTACGCACAAATATGGACACACGTTTACGCTGTTTAAAGTCAAACGAAGGAAAACTTGTTATCGTTGCTTCGAAATTGTAAATTTACACCGCCGTCGTTTTTCACGTTGGATTTTGTATTTCAATGCCTAGATCCATAAACACAAAGAAGGCTTGTGTTGTACAAGTGAAACTTTTATTGTACGTTGAAGTAGTAAGCGTCGATAGAATGCAAATCGTATTTCCATACAGTATGCGCCTATATGCTCAACAGTCAGTGCGAAAAAGACACGATTGATTTTGACGATCCGCAGTTTTCCACTCAACAAACTAACGTCGACCAAGGCTATCGCTCACTCAGACTTTACGAACGAACTACTCTTCCTCAAACCAACGTGAGCGAAACCAATTCTAACGAGTGTATACTTTATGTTGATCGCTTTCAGTTTGAGTGTATATATATATATATATATAGTCAAAGTAAAGTGTCTGACAAAAGTCTCTTCCACCGATCTACTCAAACTCTGCCGTTTCGATAATATCCTTACGTCGATCGAGAAAACCTACAAAAAAATCATAATCCAATCCATGATGTTCTACTACATCGAAGGAGAGAACACGGTAACTGTTGGGTTTGCAAGTGCAATCAATCTCGCTTGGTTCGATAGATTTCGCACAACTACTGGTGTCTTGATGAATCCAATCTCACCATCTACAACAACCTCGTTGACATGGATATTCTGATGGTAGAGTTTAGGCGCACACTACACTCATTAGAGAATGAACCATCATTTAGATGCTATCCAATAAAGATGTAGTGCACACAAGAACTTTCTCCGTGCACCATTCGCCACTGGACCCAGACTTTCAGCAAATTTTCACCATCGAAACTGACCAAAAGAGAACCCTTATATGTGGATTCAAGTACAAACAGAATGATGAGCACATGTATGAGAACGTGAATGATAACGCGGAACTCAGCAACACTATGCTTGCACTGTGCACCCAATGGGTAGACACCATCACTGAAATCGTTGCATTCAATAACATCTACCAAAGTGCCTAATATATCTGCGATGTCAAATGCTGTATATTTGATGACCACTTAGAAGCGCTCTCGAAAATGGATTCCAACATTTTAGATTCGGCGGTCAATGAAGAAGTTGTTCTACTTTGTATACCGTAATAACTTGTTTAAGCTCTTCAAAGTGTTCTATCGAATTGACAAACAGCAAGTGCTAGGATTTGGTCAATATGGCACTGTGTATTCAGGTAGGCTATAACTCTGTGTTAACCCGGATTTAAAACAAAAGTAGTTGGACAAATATCCGCAACAACTATTCATTTAATGATTGAAATTAAACTAATTTTAGCAAAAAATTTGATTTATAAAAACACAAATAATGCTAGTAATCAAGTGACACTTTATTTAATCTCTTAAAATTGAAATAATTGAAGCGTAGTATCGCTTAAAGCTAAATTGTTGTTTTTATCACGTTGTTACTCTCTATAGTTATTACCTCATTTTTGCCCGTTTCATGATATTTCATGCAATAGAAAAGGAGAAATAGTGTTTAATGGCGTTATATCTCATGTTAATTGGGTAATTTATTAATTTTGTATGACACATTGAATCACTTAAAGTAACAACAACAAACTTATACTGAGAATCAAGATAAATGATTTTATAATGCGCTACGTAGGCACTGATAAAATTACCCTAAAGACCGTTGCCATTAAAGTTGTAGAAAGATCAAGGTACAAAATGAATACAATTGTCCAGTTTCAGCAGGAATACAACTTGAACAAAGTCTGATATGCATTCACACAAATGATTCTATCGTTTTTCACAGAAACTGACTTTCCCCGCTATCACTGGAATGCTTCGATACGTTGAAACCGATAACTATGTATCTATATCGAATTCTACACATACAGAGTTTTGAACGAGTGTGTAAGATTTATTATGTAATGGAGAAAATGGAATCGGACTTGTTGGGCTACGTTCTGGCGCAAAACGATCGGTGTTTGGCAGAAGACTGCACCAAGTGCATTATTTATCAAGTAGTTGCACAGTTGTTTTGATGACTTTACAAAAATAAAAGATTTCGAAAGCGATCGAGTATTTGCACGGCATTTCTGTGGCACATTTTGACATCAAGCCGGAAAATCTGCTTCTCACTGCTGTACGTTCAGTTTCCGGTCACCCCCAAGTAAATTGACAATGATCCAACTCACTTCGCCAAATAACGACTGCTATAACGCAACCTAATTAATCATTACTTTGGAACATTTTAGATTAAACTTTGTGATTTTGGCTTCGCCAAAGAATTCAAACCAACCCAATATTTCACCCAAATAGCGGGCACTAAAGTCTACTGCGCCCCTGAGTCGTGGAAGAGACCTCGATACAACTACACTGCTGACTACTGGTCGATCGGTGTAGTCGCCTTTGTGCTGTAACTTCCAACATTTGAAACTCTGGTAGTTTTTTGTAGGTTGATAGGTTACTTCCCCTACTCTCCCGACCACGACGTGCAAAAACAAGTGGAAAATAGAGCCCAACTATTCAGCGCTGTGCAATGGAAGTTCATTTCAAAATACGGTAAATCCGCCTTTTAACCTTCTTTAAAACCTAATCACACTCGTTTGCATACGTGCTACTTTCTACAGATCAATATTATAGGAAAGACTAAACAGCTTTTTTATAATGTCTTAGACAACCTAACGTCGTACCATGTTGTTTTAACTATAATGATAAAAGGTACGCAAATATGTTAAATTCGGCTATTTTAACTGTTATACACTAGTAACGTCTTTTAAATTTATGTTTTAGTTCCAAATATTTCATTGGCTTTTATCTACTAAATAGACACATTAATGTCAAAACCGCAATTCATAAACAATACAAAAATTTTCAATTTCTACGCCTCATTTAACAATATAAAAATACCAAAAAACTATTATGGAATTACATTTATGTATACATGGCGAGAAATTATTTAAAGCACAACTCAACTAGTGCAAAATATTGTTATTAATTTTTGAGAGTTGCAAATTAAATGTGAAATAAAAATATTAACTCACTATTCAAATAGTCGATGGACAAATGAATCATATAAAATAACTTTCAAACAAGTTCACTTATAGTAAAAAATTCCAATCAATTATTTAATTGGACTTTCATTGTAAGTTATGTGCGATGGAACGTTTATTTGAGCTGTTGGCCCCACTTTCACCAATTAAAAAACGTTTGAATGTCAATTATTTATCATTAAACTATCCAGAAGTGTTGTACGACTGAATCACACCGAAAATGTAAAAAGTCTGAACAATGAGTAACTTTCGGATATTATAGCCAAGGATTTCATTAAGAGGTTGATGGTTGTCGACCCTGCAAAGAGACTGCCTATTTCGGATATCCTAACCCATCGATGGTTCAAGGTAAAGTCGACATTTGTACGGAGTAAAATGTTTGATTAGGACAGAAAATTGGAGGAAGAGTTGGCGTCGATCGAGGCGCTGTGCAACTCGTCGTCCTACCTCACCAACAACTTTGCTAGACTGCCATCGAAAGCCCATAGCACAAAAGAAAACACTGCAAAACACACTAGAAAATATAATACTTGAAACCATGTAAATTTATTATTGTCTTAACCCAATCAATTAATTCATATGGAATATCTTTATAGATAACAAAATTCGTGGGAAATGATAGAAAAACGAAGAAATCGGTTCAGTTTGTGGACTTGGTCGCAACTCTATTAACACATTATCAGCTATATTTTCTGTGTTTAACGTTGGTACTTGTTGATAAAGACGGGGATTTCATCGTGGATGAAATTGCATCGTTTGCCGTAGTTACAGATTCCATCGAGATGGTAGGCAATGCACGGTTTGGTTTTATAGTTGGGGTGACGTTGGACGTTTTTAAGTTCAAGCACGCCGTGGGCGAATTGGCACTTTCTGCCGTAGTTACATTTTTTACTTTGTTCATAGTTGCGGCACAACTCAGTTTTATATTTTGGGTCGCGTTTAATGGTGAAGATGTTGCGGGGTGCATTGGTCGTTGGTGTGGTCTTCAAGTCGAGCCCTTCTTCTTCATTTTCCGTGAAAAAAACTTCGTCATTGCACGACATTGTGAAGTTGGCGGGGCCGAAGGGGGACTTTATTGAGGTGCTTTCATGTGGGACACCACCACCAGGTTGAAACCACAAGTATTCATTCTCGTCAGTTATCATATCGACAATCCCACTGCTGATGATATTTCTTGAGGGATGCTGGTGGTGGTAGTTGCTAGTGTTGAAATTTTCAAGCGCGGAAATAGATCGTGGTTTCATTGCCGATAGCGAAAGTGCATCGAACAAGTTATCGTCGAAACCACTGCTAGTTCTGTTGGTGTTTGTTCGTCGTTGTGAGTGTAACCCGTAGTGAAAACAACTGTGTTGGGCGTTGTTGATGGTGTCTTTAATGTGTGGCTTTTTGGAGGGCATCAAAGTATCATTGGATTTTTTAATGGCGTCCAAAAGACTGCTTATAGCCGAGCTTGGTATCGATCCATTGATATGTTCCATACTATACACATCTATGTGAAAACTTCAGTCAGCTACAACTGTCAACCTCGTACAAACCTGACATCTCTTCCAAAAACTGTTCCAGTGGTAAAAGTTAAAATCTAAAATGTCAAAATGGCCGTAAATAACCGTTGTTAAATTATTCAATTGGAGTTTTTCTGATAACCAGTTGTCATATGAATGCAACCGTGATTCTCTTTGTTCGCAAATAATACGCTTGGAGACGTAAACCGGTAATTTCCTAATCTATCCCAACAGTTTAACATGGGTATCTACCAACCATAGTAATCGCGTAGTTCTATTGTTTAGTGCGCTCGATAATATATTAAATTTGATGGATTCGCTTTGTCAATTTTTTTATCCTGGAGTGCAACTACAATGCTTTATCAACACGAAACAATCATCATTTCTCGGTTGTATTGTATTTTTTAGTTATCGTTTATCTGCCAAAATTCAAAAACACTTTCTATATCTCTAACCCATGTAGAATTAGGAAGGTGCCCTCCAACCCGCATATCAAATAATTGCAGCATTACTGCTCGTCAAATACACATCGTTGATCCGAACAATAATAAACTGTTTTTAATTGTCCGAATGGATGTGTGGTGGTTGGGCACGAATTTTTGGTTGGCATCGTCGATAATTTACTCTTGATTATATTGGTTTTTTCCTGTAATCCATTGTAGTAGCAATTGAATTTTTATCCGCAACCTGAAGATACCAACGATTCAAACCCCTAGATTTTTGTTCACGTTCTAATAGTTTTAAATGGATTAAACTAGCAACCTAATTATTTTGGTTGAGCTTTGTAAGATACAACGATTGCACATTAGCACTCGTTGTACCATTAAAAAGTAGGTTGATTTGTTGGAGTCATTTGAGATGGAAATAGTCTCTTTGCTTGCACGAAATTAATTAGGTCACAACTTTATCTCCCATATACACTTATCAGTGTGAAGACTTTGTCTTATCTCTAATTGGTTAAAAGAATTCAACAAGGCTACCAGTCAATATAATTCATATAAGCTATCAAATTTTTAATCGGTTATTAGAGAATAAAATAATAATTCGATTTTACAATGGGGTATTACGTGATATCTATATACATCGATTTTTGCATTTATCAAAATCAACTGGGTTATAGAAATATTTTAGTAGATGCACATGGGGCTGCATTGGAATTGCGTATTAGTTTAAAATGGACTAACCTGGGAGATTATACGGAACACAAACTCAGTCTCAACCTCCAATTTCATGGAACAACTGATAAAACAATCGTCTCTTATCTTTTGAAACAAGGACCAATGGCTCCTATACAAATCACGTTGGCAAATGCTGTCCACCCCCACATCTACAGCAAATCAAAGGTCAACCATATAACTTAAATGCTATCAATTTTAACGTATCGCTTTCTTCTAAGTCACTTCTATAAATGGAACGATTCAACGCCGCGTGCTTTGTTTGTTTTTACACCCATTTGCAGTTTATAAGTTAAAATTGAATTAAAAATGTTTAAAAACAATTATATTAAAACCTAATAATTATGTGGCTCTGAGAGACGGTTCAGAAATGCTAATTTTTGAATTTCACTCGGCGCATAAAGAGGGAAATTTTATCTTAAAAATATAAAAGTTGTCATTCGACGTTCTCTTTCACATCACCATCATCATCATCATCATCGTTGAGTACAGCCTCTTCCTTCACACCCCCATCGCCCAAAAATTGAGAACTGGAGGCCCGAGGTTCGCTTTTGTGTTCAATGGAGCGTTTCTCGTAAACCGTTCGCATAAAGAAGGCAACCATAAGACCACTTATGAAAACCACGACACCCAATGTGCCCATTAGAAACGCCAGGAAACTCAAATTGGGGTAGCTGTTGATGAGATATCTGAGTCCGTGCAGTTTCTCTCGAACGCAAAACTTTATATCGGTCAGTTGCGGCGGAGTGCTGCTACAAAGATGGGAGAAGGACAGCTTGATTCGTTTAGTTGCTCTGTATTGCTAGATAAACATGAACTGACAGCCACTTGGCAAGTTGGCGACCTACATATTGCTCGATATGACTGGCCTTTATGTGGGTGTTCACATGGATCAAGTTGCGATCCACGTAGAATGGCAGAACCACGTTCAACAAGCTCACCAAATATTGCCAATAATAATAGATTCCGATATCTCCTTTCGTTGGCAATAAAACCTTGGCATAAAATGATCGTGCAACCGGAATAAGTTAGTACTGTAGTGAAATAGGTTTCAGTGAGATTATTGTCGCTGTCCATCAGTAGAATTTTCACATTTAGTGTGCCTACAATGGGATGAGCACTTTAGTTGGCCCCAAACGGCGACTTACTGTCGTAAATGGCAACGTGAGTGTTGGTGTTGGCAGGGAGAATTTTGGCGATATCGAATGGTCTCGCTCTAAACATCACCCAAAAGTCGTAAGTTCGACCCATTTCAAGTTCCTTAAAGCCAACACTAGTTGGTGTCTAGTAAGAATGTGATGTGTTTACTTTATTTGGAGAGGTGTTTGAATCCAACATTAAATCAGCTACACTAGCAACTGTATAGAAACCGAATCCGCATTGAGATCCATTAATTATTCTAAATATTAAAATTCGTTATTTTATGCAGCAAACTTGTCACTCATTTCTCAATAAGACATCCCATTGCTGAGCGTGATTCGGACTGTAATATACATAGTAACTGGACATGAATAGCACGAATATGAACCCGTTGGTGACGAGTATTGTTATGAGCGATTTCACGATGTTCGCTTGATCACTACTGGACATAGAACGACTTTTTTGATCAATATACCGTCACGTGGTGGGTGAAACTGAGTGTCGACGAAAAGTTAAGTTGGCGCCCTTTGGAATTCCTCATGGACCGTTTGATATGGTGCTTGCATTAAAATTAGATGTGGTCCAAGGTCAATTTCACACTTGAGTCAATTAAACGTAGTGATTCCCAGTGGATTTTAGACTGTGTGTGTGTTGAACACTCAAAATAGATGGAGACAGTGCATATCAATGTACTATACAATTGTCACTATTCAGTGAGTTTTATCTTTCTATTCATTACTGAAAATGAATGTAACCCATAGTGATGAGCAATGGCGATAGAGTCTATTGTGTTAGTAAGCCAACAGGAAACAAAATATGATTCCCGAAAACCAGTACGAAATTGTGAGTGGTTATTGAATCGAGCAGTGACTGACTATTTCCATCAAATGCTAACCCCTATAGAACTTAGATGGTCGCAATAGTAGGGAAGTTCGTTTTATTGGCGAATATTACTGTTCACATGATATTATTATCAATCGCATCGATTTGTGGTACAGTTGAAAATAGCGTTAAATTAGTCCAAGTAAATTGTGATTTCTGCTGTTGACTGTACGAACAATAGATACCTTCTTACACATTTGAAGAGTTTAAGAGTAAGTTTCTAAATGGACTACTAAAAGTGCGCGTTTCGGGCACATCAGACAATAAACTAGTTAGAAATGTATTCACACACCCACAACTAATCAATATGTTCATCTAAAACTATAGTTCATAACTAACCACCTCACTCAAGCTGGTTATGAGGTAGTGCTTGATACGTTCGTTCAGAATACTCCAATTGGAAACGTGGAGTTTTCCAATGTGATAGCTACACTTAATCCGCTGGCCACTGAAAGGATTGTTTTTTCCTGTCATTACGATTCGAAACTTTTGCACAGTTCACACAGTGGGGAGGCCTTCGTTGGGGCTTGCGATGCGGCAGTTCCCTGTGCAATGCTTCTGGATATTGCTACTACTTTGGCGCCACGTTTTGGTGGTTATGTATGGTTGATTGGTATTATTGTTTTCAGGTGTGTGCATAGAACAACAACGCCAAAACATTGCAGTTTATATTTTTTGATGGTGAGGAGGCTTTTTCCAAGTGGGAAAGTCATGACTCTCTGTACGGATCGAAACACTTGGCAAAGGCGATGCAAAGCAACGAGTTTTCATCAACGTCCACGCTGGATTCTATCGTAATTATCATTAGTGGTTCATACACATTGATTACAGCTGAATTTAGAACCTTTTTGTACTACTGGATTTGATCGCTGATTGCAACCCCAATTTTTACAACTATATTGTGGACAGCAGAACCAACAATGCTTATAATCAATTTGTAGCCACAGGTACTGCACTTTACGTCGATATTTGTCCAGTGCAATCTAGAACAAGAGCTTTACAATGCTGGTCAACTGAACTATTCCATGAGGGTGAACTCCAACTCACCGTTCTATTTCCGCACTGAATCAACTTCACCTCGCCTAAGTGTGGAAGATGACCACACGCCGTTCCTCACTAGAAGTATAGTTGTTGTAGCTTGAAATTAATGATGTATTCAAGACGTGCCGGTGTTACATTTTATCGCCCTGCCGTTCCCTGACTACTGGCACACATTTCAAGATAACGAGTCAATTATCTGCCCAACGGCCATACAGAATCTACTGAAAATCATAAAAACTTACATCATCAAAGAGTTTGCATTGTACTCTTGAAGAATTTAGTGTGCTGTAAGATTTTTTGTTGGTGTGTGAAACTCTATTGCGTCACGCCAAAAGCTTCTCAATATCCGTTGAACTGAATAAGAAAATGCGTGTACTAAAGATTCACGGATTCCTCAGTCATTTTTACGAATTTTTCAGTTAACATGGTCAATTATGTGTAGTTTTCTAGAGTGTACGTAACATTTATTCCATCCCTTTGACTAATTTTGTTGACGTCAACTTTTGTTCCGTAATTCGTTATTGTTTTGAAAAAATCAATCGATAAATATGTATTTTTAAGTGCGTTTAAATATTGAAACTTAACAATATCAGGATGTATATTAAAGGTTTCTTTAAAAATTAGTATAATACCAGCAGTAAAGTCCAACAGTGTTGCTTGGGAGTTTTAAGAGAAAATTTTATTGAAGTATTTTATTACATTGGGTGGAATGTTTTACGTGTAATTTTTCAACGAATAGTTTGACGTAATTCCTAGCCTGCTTAGCGTTCAGTGCACCTTCCACCAATTCAATGATGTATAGCACTTGTAGACAAACGATTTACTAGCTTAGTTATTGTGAACATAATTCGTCATTAATAAAGCTAATGAATTTGTTTATTGAGTTTAAAAGAAGCGAAGTGATCCGTAAATTTTATACAATAGGTTG
>JAOPJI010061353.1:0-12115 GCA_027122695.1 Merluccius productus
AGTTTATCAAAATAAATAGAATTCAGTCAATTTGGTTCAATAATTATAAACACAGAAAATAATATATATGCGCGCACTCCATTACAAATGAAAAAACTAGAGTAAATTTGTTGTTTGTGGAAAAACTAACTATAAAAAGTATTTTTCACATATAGTACGGGGTTTAAAAGTTTTGTATTTATTCGCACGCGTTTTGATTGGCTTACGACAGCACTTCCCGATGCATTTGGTGTTCAGCACCAAAATTTAATTTTAAGGTTCAAATTCGCTTAATGTAGTAAAATCGTGATCTAATAAACATTACACTATTTTTGAAAGCAATAATATATTTCGTCCAAGCTGTTGTTAATGCATTTAACTAACTGTGAGAAAACTACAAATGAAGTGAGGCCATATAAAAAACAAAAAAAATGGCGTAGGCAACGGGCAAGGA
This sequence comes from Merluccius productus, assembly GCA_027122695.1. Lineage (NCBI taxonomy): Eukaryota > Metazoa > Chordata > Actinopteri > Gadiformes > Merlucciidae > Merluccius > Merluccius productus. The sequence continues at coordinate 434 of JAOPJI010061353.1, forward strand.
AGCTAAGGCGAAATCGTGCTTTTGCGCTCGTTTTAAATAACACAATCAATAATGTGGATGAACTTCTATTTGAATCTAGAAAGGAAGGCTCACTGGTTAAAGTTTGTGAATATGACACAACAAAAAGTGTTATAATTACATCTGAGGCTTCATCTGAATCAGAAAAGAACAAAATGATCAGCAAAGTAATAATTCAAAAGAAGCATTTAGGTGCACTGAATATTTACAAAGTTATTTCAAACAACACGGCTCAAATATGTGGGACGCCATGCACATAATAGAGCAAGATCTATATAAGTACCAGGACACCGCTAAACTCAAAACAAAATATCAAAATTTTTCGGTTGAAATGTTTAGAACCCAAATAATTGTTGGAAGAAATTTGTTTTTTTATTTGCATGCGTGCGCAAGGCACAAAATGACCTACACTGTTGCTGATGGCGGGCACCTCTTCCCTAGTCCTAGGAGGATTACGTAATACCCGTCACCTGCTGTATTAGGGCAAAAATCTTGTGGGCGTGCGTACTTGTGGCCACACACATATACACACGGGAAAAGTGTTTTATATATATATATAGTAGAGTAGATAATGGACATTTGCGCAAGAAGATAGCGCGTGGAAGGAAATATGCCGAGTTAACGCTGTGTGCGTTTTAAACTGCCATAAGCAAATGAACAATTAGGGGTAGCGTTCACTAAAAAATTTACAGATTTTAGTAGACTTGATCAAAAGTTAAAACTGATTTTACATACATAGGGTTGATTCAAATTACTAGAGCTAACAAAAAATCAACTTGATCACCGCTGAGCAGTAACACGGAGTGTAGCGCTAGTGATGCCTAAATAAAACCGATTAAACCACATAACGTGCGCATGCACTGAATGGAATGGGTTTGCGATGTATCGCAACTTTGAAATTTGCTCGCAGTCTCTCCTTTAATCTTTCAAAGGAGTACGAGAAAAAGGGCTACCAAGTGCTGAAACCGATGAAACATAACGAAGACCGCGTCACCGCAACGGTCCAAAGCATCCGGCGTTTAAAGCGCGAGAAAAAACCCCCCAAAAAGACGGAAAACAACAAAACTACGTAAATTTCCAAACCCCACATTACTCAACTAGGTTTTGAAATAGGCTGAAGGTTGCATTGGTCGTTGTTTTTGGATCTCTCATCTACGGAGGATACATCATTTATAGTAGTTTGGATTGGTTTCTGATGCGACTAATGTTTTTTCTAGATTTGACTTCGGAATTATATTCAGTCAATAAACGAGACTTTTAGCGCTGTTTGTATTTTTAATAGGGTTGTGTATGGCGCATTTTATCTTGAAATTTAAAAATATCGGGTGCACATGCTTAGGCCTTTACTGTTGTTGAAAACACATTTCAAGGAAAACATGAAATTTAATAAATAATAATACGGGTAACGGAGTCGTAATCAATTAACATCTAACCAGAGCAGCGATGGTCATGAACAAACCAAACGTTGCACCGCCTTGAACGGAACTTTTTGCAGCTTCTTTAATCAGGTGTGTGTTTCTCAATCCATAACTAGCACAATGAAATGAGAACATTCAGCGTGGTGTTTGAATTTAAAAAATAAAAATTACTAGTATCCTGCTCCCGTAGACATAAGAGCTGAAAATATAAATCCTGTTGTGAACCCGGTCCTGAAGCCGTAGACAGCTTGATCGAAGCAGGAACTTCTGGGGGTTCGACTGTAACTGACTGCCATTTCGATGCGCGCACACTCCTTGTGGCTTGTGCAGATTTGTCGGTTTGCGCTAGTTGTAAGGTGAAATGGGCGGCGAAGAAGAAACTATTCGAAAGAAACAACACACTAGCGGACTGTAGTTGTTGTTGTTGTTGAAAATTTGTTCATACATTTTTTAGAAATAACGTGTTTCTGGCATCAACTGAATATGTCAATGATTTGCCAGACCTCGCGTACAATCTCAAGCAGTTTCTCTACCCATACAATCTGCAAAAGTATCTTTCATTAGACTTACACCTACTTATTTGTTCAGATACACTGAATATATGACGCCGCAATTCGCCAAGAACTACGTCAACGACGAGTTTATTGGTTGCGACAATACTCTTGGCATTGACTTTTTAAATTTGGGAAAGTACGACCAACCGGCTAGTCAAGGTTTCACCTACTACTTGTACGCCACTTTGATTTCTGATAGAAATGCTTGATAGTGAAGATTTGAAGTTGCTTGTTGATAGCAATCAGAATTCGCACGCCAAAACACGGTAATTTTAATAGCTTTTCAGCGAGGTGTTTGGATTGACGTTGAATTAGAACTCTAAGCCACACCAGAAATATTGCTTGGTTGCGAAAAACAGAATATATTTCGGCGGAAACTGTTAGAAATACAAAAATGTCCGATTTGGTAGAGAAAAAGTAACCGCACGCACTACACAAAGTTGGTCATTTGAGATTCAATTTAGATTGAAGCAGAATGCTGAAAGCTATCAAAAGTGCACAGACTCCTTCAAAGTACGTTGTTTGTTCTCCGAGTATTAATTGGCGGTTTCTAGTCGATCAACGCTCAAATTGGGGCCATCAATAGCACATTTGATGACATCAGCGTCGATGTAATTTTGGTAAGGTGGGCGCACAAATTCACTGCACTTTAGCCTTCGTTACACGCTACAAAACCCAAGAATGTCACGCCGGTTGAAGTGATTCCCATCTTGCCCATGGCAGAGTTGGTAAGTTGGTTGCTGCTGGTTGTTGTTGAGAGGTGGGGTTTAGTCTAGTGCGAGTAAGTGCGCCCATGTATCCTTTGGCAGTCATCCCACATTCTACGGCAGTGACAAAGTGATCAATACGCAAGACTCTTCAAACGCTATTCTAAGGCACAATTTGCGTTTGCTACACTAAACTAAAGTTATTTAGAGGGTTGTCTGATGAACGAGGAGACTATGTTGGCTATTACATTCCTCGCAAAATGCCAGCGGTGTCTGCTGAATCAGCTGACGACGAGGGAATGGCCAATAAAAAGTAATTTATTATCTACTTGGACCTACACTCGCCTGATAAATGCATAATTTCGTTACACGCAAATCTCAAGTTTATTGTAATGGACACAATCTGCTGTTGGCGATTAACTTGGAGAGTAGAATCTCGAAATTTTTAATTTTGTTGAATGCGCATGCTTCTCGTCTTAAAATGGAAGCGGCTATTGCTACCGACCCTGATACACATGTGGTCCCAGCTTCACACACATTTAGTCTTGTGTGGCACATCGCTCTTAGGGACCGCAGAACAATTTAACACGACAGATTCAGAAATATAAAATTTTGTGTGTTTTCTATAGATAGCCACTGCCATTATTAAAGGCAGTGGCTATTGACACGGATGAAATTAATCTGAAACGGCATGTACGCTTGCGCGATCTAGGATTTTAATCACACAAACTTCTATATCTCGTAAAGATACAAGGTTTAGATTTCAGAATTTGCCATATTTTATTACTTTTGGCCCAACACTAACACTCTTAGGGCCTAAAATAATGAAATATTGGTAAAACTGGGGATAAGGGATTAATTTAATCCGTGTCAATATCCACTTCCTAAAATCAACTTAATAATAACTTCAAAATTGTCAAACCAATCTCACGTAGGCGTTCAAAGCAAAACTATTCAAAGAGAACTCTCTGGCTGCGAAAGCCATCTGCATCTTTACCAACAAGTACTTTTCCAAGAAGAACGCCGTGCTCTTCTTCCAACGCCTGCACGACCATCTGTACTACGACGAAGACCTCTCCGACTCGTACACGCTGTTCAAACACCCTGAAGATAACATTGACTACGGCTATGCGAAAATTTTCGCAAGGTACTCGCGCAAGCCCAACTCTGTCAAGTTCAAGCTGTACAAAGTTGATTGCTATTGTTGTGCATGTGTTGATGTTTTTGAAGATTGTGTCCAATATGATGTTGAGTGATCCCACAAAAAGGTGACACACTCATTAACCTATTGGTGATTTAATTGCAATAGAATGTCGGTGGAACAACTGCTTAATGCGCCCATTTTTAAAAAAGTATCATCACACCTAGTGCCTCACATCTAATTGAAGGTTAGACCGCTTCGAAAATGGTGTTCGATAAAATCACTAGTTAATTTGTTTTTTGTATCATTATCCGTTTTTTATACCAACAACTTTTTTATCACGTACATTGCAGCTTTAAGTAGTTACTGAAAGTCGACTAAATTGCGTTTAATCACATATATTGCTAGGATTTAAGTCGAATTGACAGCGCTTCACTTTATTGAATTATTTCAATGGCGTTAGTAACGTGATTGCGCGAGTTTTTGGGTTTAAACACATTGAAGCGTCCCAAATGAATTTAAATTTCAAGTCGTGATGACGAAATGTGTTGATCATGATCGGATGGATAAGGTTTAAGCTCACGGTTGTTTAAGTCTAAGGTTGGCGTGGTTTCAGGCACTGTTTTTGGTGGAATTAACGCCAACATGAACCCGTTTGATTGAAAAAATTTGCGTTACCTCAAAGAGTTTGTTAAATTTGACTAGTACAGCTGAGACACCTTGATGGTATGAGCCCATTCGAAAATCCTCGTTTCGAAGCCTTCCTGCTGATTATGATGGACTTTGCTCGTCGGCTATTATCCGTAGGCACTGGGTACATAGTTTACCGAAAGTTCTACAAAGAAGCTTTTCTTGATAGTCCGTCCGCTAGAACAGAGACTTTGAATTTGTCATTTTGTGATAACTCAGTTGATTCTTGTGTTAGTATGAGTAACTCGAAAAAGTTGATTTTTTCAACGATCTACTTTCGTCATGGGACCAGAACACCCTTGACCAAATTGAAGCATTTCCCCCATCTAATTTGGAGGGAAGAGTTGTGCGATGTGGACACGTCCCAAAGTTATTTGCCGTACACGGTGGTGAATCAGGATGACGGCAGCGACTCTCGTCCGCCATCTTACCTTGATCGTGTGGTGTACAAGTCGCAGACGTTACCAGTACACCCATAATTTACACTACTACACTTCATCATCAATTCATTAATTAAGAATTTTTAATTCATGGTATTTTAAATAGGGAGGCTGCGCCGCTGGACAACTGACCAAAAAAGGCCAGCAACTCTCCTACGAGCTAGGCAAAAAGCTTAGAACGCGCTATATAGACCAACTCTGTCTGTTCGATGGGAAATATAGTCCTGCTGCCGTCGGGTAAGCATACATTGTTGCACAGATTTTATATTCGTGTGTTAAATTAGCACATACTCAACCAACGTGGACAGAACCTTTCATTCTATGCAAGCTGTACTTAAAGGGTTTTTTGAAGATAGTATCAATCAAGGTAATTAATTTATTATATTTTGTGTTTTTTCACGGTGACACAGATAACATTGCTATAATTGGCACTAGACCGAACGAAATTGACTACAACTACCCCAACTACTTCTTCAGCAAAAAAATCAACACTTGGATGACCTACGCTTATTCTGCCCAGTACTCACATAGAGTGTGCGACGAGTTGAGAGAAAAACTCACTCAACTCTTCAACAACTCTGCTGACATTCCACAACCCATTTCACTGTGGGATAGCATCATATCGATGAAAGTGATATGGTTATGTGATGTTTTCTTATTGGTTTCAGAGCAACGATTTTGAAGTGCCGCCACAATATGACGAAATCTGTGATCTGGTTGAGAAGTGCGCTGCACATGCTGAAAAATACGCCGTGTGTGGAGAAACGTAACATTCTTGTATGGTTGATCATTTTCAATTTTTATCCTCAATAGTCCTGATAATATGAAACTGTTGTTCGGCAAAGTTATCGACGACATTATCATACACATGGAGATGGCCGCTAAGCACCATGGTGGATCTGAAGGAGATTATTTCAAGTTGTGGCTCACGTCTTGTCATGATACCACAATTGTTTCATTGCTCACTGCTATGGGAGGTTTCAATGAGAGATGGCCGCCGTTGTCCTCCTACATAGCTTTTGAACTTCACCGTGACACCACTGTACTCTTTTCTTACCCAAATTCCCATATGATTCTGTTGTTATGATTGTAACCCGTTTATTGGTGTTCTATTTTACTCTTTTAGGATAACAATAACTATGTGAGAGTGGTATTCAATGGAGAAGTATACCTGATTTAAAAGCGTACCTGATATTTCAATGGTAGGTTGTCAAATCTGCTGGATGTGATAGTGACGGTTTCATCAATCTAACAGAGTATTGTTCATTGGTGTGATTTATTTTTTATCAACTTTAGATTTACCAAAAAACATGATAAAATCAGACTGAGAGAATTCGAACCTAATCATTTTGGCCCTTATCTTCAATTATATAATTAACTAATTTTTTGACGCATTTGAACCTGCGTTTCTCAACTCCGGCGTGTTCTCCTTTACCATTCACGTTTGTTATAATTGGCTATACGTAACGCAATTAACAATGAACACAAAACTATTTTCTTGATTTTCAATAGGAGCCTTTAACTATTGTGTTTGTGAATTAAAAATTACTGGATTTGAATAGCAACGACTATAATATTAATATTAAAGTTGGCAGACCTAACCCTTCAACCCCAACTGATGCCATGTCAACCTTTTCACATTCCACAGGTCACATTCCATTGAAATTATTGATCTTGTAATAAAATCATTGCAAATTTCAAGTCAACTTATCTACTATATGCATAAGACTGTCTGTATGTCCATGTGGATGTCAATACGTACGCATGTACCATAATTTTCTCCCTTATACGTATACTCTACAACACTAATACAACGAAAACTTAGATAACATTTTTAAATTCAGTTGGGATTAATTAAATCCTTATTCCCACGTTTAATCTCGTTAGTTTTTAGATGATTTTCATTAATATAATCCGATTAGCTAAAAAGAAAATAGCTGTTTTTCGTAATTTCCGCAAATGCAGTTTGTTTTATAGGTATAATATTAAACTCTGTAACCACCAGCATTGATGTAACCATTTTATATTTCAATACACCAAGTTTGTTCGTGTGTGAGAGTATGTTAATGGTTATTGTAACCATGAATGTGTAGGTGTTTGTTGGATCTTTGTATATTGTAGCCCAAATTTTACAGTAGCAATCTGATTCTTATGTTCCTTAACCCTTAATAACTAACCTTTAAAAAGTTACGTTAACGCTAACCTTGGGCTTCAGAAGCCCAATCTGATTTATGGCATTAACTGATAGATTAAATTTTTATCAGTATGCATATTAAGGATTAACGCGCAAAAAAGGAGACTGTTTGTAATTGAATAAACTAATTGAACTACATGTTGCAATCATGACACGTTACTGTTTTAGTGGAATGTTCATTACATATTCCTCTTTTGCATGTACCGCAAATTTGCATGATTCTTCGATTTTTTTTGATAGGACACATAGCACAGCGTTTTCTTATTTTGTCGGCATTATTATTGACAGATACGGAAAGGTTTTGCTGCCCAAAATTAAATCCAACAATTTCAAGAGATCGTTTCACTGCAGGTTGCGAAGATACATTTACATTTTGGGCACGTCGTTCTTGATTATCTTTAATTAAGGAAACAGCCAAATCTAACAAGAATGTTTGTCGACGCGTGGACTTGTTTTTTATCGAGTATCCAGGATTTTTTTGGATGAAAACTACATACGCATTAAACGCAGCAAGGTCGAGTATTTGGCAAAAGACTGAGAAAGGCCATCGTCTACATTTTCTTTTACAACTATATGTTGCAATACACTGATCCACAATGTCTACTCCGCATTTTTTAATATTATAATCCAGAATTGCTTCTGGTTTACGTTGGACATTATTGTTGACGCGACGAGTGCGGTGTTCAGATGACAACATTATCACGGCTTTACCTTTTTTTGGAACATAGGATATGAGCGTGAAGTGCCTATAAAAACCAAACAAAGAAGAAAACACCTCTCTTTTTCTATCTGGTAGAAATTCAGGCGGAATAAATGCTTTATTTTGGCGGACAGTTCCCAACAAAGATGTTTGGCGAAGTTGCAAATATTTCACCAAGTCCCATGATGTGAAGTAATTATCGCAGGTTATACTTCTTCCGGAATCAAGTAAATGTTGTGTAAGATCAACAACAACATTGAAACTTAAATTTGATTCGCGTTGGCCATTTAACTTACCTAAATATGGGACAACATTTGAAACAAAACGAGTTTCACTGTCGCAAACAATCCAGAACTTCAATCCATACTTTGACGGCTTGTTCGGCATGAATACAAGGAATGAAACACGTCCTCTGTATGGATACAATTGCTCATCCACAGTTAAATTTGGTCCTGGACAATAACTGGATTTGCATATGTCGGTAAATTCCCCAAAAAAGTTTCTAATTGGTGAAAATTTATCGGTTGATGAATTTGATCCATTTCTTTCCCAATAAGCGTCAAACCTCAGATATAGTAGTATATTTTTGAATCTTTCGCATGTCATTGTTGCGCGAAATAATGGGCGTCCATGTAGTTCATGCCATAAAATTTTAGTGCTTTCAAGGTTCGATTTATATGCACCTGCCAATAGCAATAAACCAATGAAAGCATTAAATTCGATCAGATCCAAAGGTTTGAATCTATCACCAAGCTTATCACGACCTTTGCGATTTGTGTACGTGATGATTTCTTCAAGCCTTTCTTTCTTTATAAAATGGTTGAAAGCACTCAGTGGAGTTGATGCATCCAATGAATCTATTGGTTTTCCAGACTGTGTTTGCACATTTATTATATTGTTAGACGGTGTTCTCCCAGATATTGGTTTAGTAGACCAAACAATACAGTTGTTCTTTGAAACATAATTTTCTTTTGAGTTGGAGAAGGAATCATGTTCTATTGAATTTTCTAGTTGGTTACATTCATTGCTTTGAAATTCATTAAGTTCTTCGTTATCTATAGATTCATTATCCAATGGTATGTTATATAGTATGATTAACAGTTTATACCAGGATCAAAATCTTCGTCCGATGCATGATGACACTGTACAATTTTTTCTAATTCTGATGATTGAATACTTTCATCATCGGAAGAAGGTAAACTGGTTGAATGATCTGAATCTGACATCGACATAACGGGATCAAAACTAAGATTATGGTCGTAAATAATGGTATAAACATGCATATTATTTAATCCACGTGGCATCAAAGTCGGGTTTATAATTAAAAATAACATATTTTATTAATTTACACGAATTATTAGAAAATCATTTTTTATGAATTTACGTGAAACTGTGGTCAAAATAGACCAAAACTACTACAGCATCTATAGTTGAATTAATCTCTGATTGGGCTTCTGAAGCCCAAGGTTAGCGTTTAAGGGTTTAATTTGGTGACAGAGAAATATTTTTGAATCACCCCTACAGGTAACAACGGGCAATTTAAAACTTGTATTCGTCACAACATTAGACTTGGACACTAATTCAACAAAGTACAGCTCATTTGACTACTTGGAAGACTCAAACGTTTAACTCTGTAAATACTACATCCAAAATTTGTTAAAAAATTCTAATTCGCGCAGGCGTATATTTACAAAATGGTCATTTTTCTTTGGTGCAGCAGTAATTAACACATTAACTAGTTAAGGTCAAATTAACTGCCCCAGAGAAGAATAACAACAATTTCAAGACATTGCAAATAGATAGAATAAATAAAAAGTTAATCGGAGAAAAACAGTCGACAAGATGTAACGGCGAGCGTTGCCAAACTCTACTCGACCTTGTGTTTATCCTTGAGAAGAGGACGATAGAGCAGAGGATCCTTGGCGGAGCCCATGTGCAGCAAAGCAATCAACGAGAATAGCACGATGAACAAAATCACCAACAACGAACCACTCATCATCACTAGTCTAGAAGCATAGTTTGAGTCGTATGCAAAGTAGCTTTTGAGATTGACAGTTGGACTCTACAACACGTTGACATGACAACAACACATTAAAAGCAGCTACGAGAATTTTGATGTTTGGAGTGAATTTGTCAACTCCGTCAACCACACTTTTGGCAACCGCAGTGGATGTTCCATCGTTACACAACAGCTTGGTCTACATGAACACACAACTCAAACGATATCCTACGGAACAGCTGCCACCTTAAGAACGTTGGTCTTCAACAACTTGGAGCAGTTGTTGGCGAATTCTCGATCATTCTCCTACAATCACTTACCCACTACTACACCACACAACTGTAGTTACTGGGGTTTCCAGAGTTGTATATATACAGGGAAAACAAAAGACTGTGGTTTGATCGAAGTGTGAGCTATACAACTTTTTCAACTCTCCAATGTCAGCACTATAGTGAAGAATAAAATAGGTGTACGCGGAGAACAGTCATATTAGCTAGCTATATTACGGTGCTGTGTATTGATTGACAATCAGAAGATAACGATCCTGAAATTTATCGCGAAGCAAGGTGTCCAGTTGATTCATATCAATGGAATCGGTTTCGTCTGTGCATATCACTGGTATCTCGTACACTCGTAACTTTTTTGGGTTCTAAAGAAATGATGCACCACAATTAGTTGAGCATTTTAGTTAAGAATTACATCAAGTTTGAGTGGTTGCAACTTTTGTTTGTAGTCCTAAAGTATTGGATTTGTAATTAGAGTTGGCGACTCGTGTTCTACACATACTCACCTCGGCATTGTAAAAGGTATATTTCAGGATGTTTGAGATGTCATTGTAGTTGTCGTTGTCAAGTGTGAATTTGGGGATTTTCTTTAGATCTTTATGCGCATATAGGTTAATCAATTGGTTGAAAACGCGATTCAACATTATTCCACTTTGAATACCAACTAATATGCCGTGTATTACTTGATGGCTCCTTCATTGTATGGACGATCACTATGGCATTAATCTGCTCGAAAACGGAATTGGTAATGATGGAAGGTGGAGTGTGTTTCTAAGTATTGTGCACCGACATGCGTTATTAGGGTAGTGCGGCTTATAATTACATCCATGTCTATATTGAGAACAGGTAAAATCAAGTGATTCATGGTGGCAATCGAAGTTTCCGTAAACTTTGGATTTCTTTGCAAAATCGCTGGCATGTGGTGAATGTACAGCTGACTGGGCTGACGTTTCTACACCACAAATAAAACTTTGCCGAGCAAACATTTAATTTGTTACTCCACCGGTCTCGAACTTGGCGTAATGAATAACACTGTAGCTGGGCCACACCAGTACGCACACTAAATTTCAGTGAACAAGAATAATCCAGTTTCCAACTCACGGCACACGAGAATAACCAGCAGGAATCTCATTTGCTCGATTGATGTTGTTTGCGCACGCATGTATTTTTGGGGTTGCAAAGTTGCACTAGTTACTAGTAGATTCACTTGGTTCGCACTAATGCGAGAATATTTTTTTGTTGATTTCAGAGTAAACTTATAAAATGAGAGAGGACTTGTGTTGACAACTCAGTGCAAAATATATGTAACCAACGCTAAAACCCAGCGTTGTTAGGGAGTTTTTAAGGAAAAATTTATTTATGTATTTTGAATATATTGGATAGAATGTTAAAATTTTTCAACTAATATTATAATTTAATTCTTAAATGTCTAAGTTTAGTGTAAATTTCACTAATTCAACGATATACGTCACTTTTTGACAAACCATTTATTCGCTTGGTTATTGTGTAAATTGTGTATGATAATAACGCAATGTAA